>CAJQZM010037366.1:0-46261 GCA_907164665.1 Colias nastes | reverse complement strand
TTCAGTTGTAGGCCTACATTCGCGCTTGCAGCGCTTAGTTCTGTTAGTGTTAGATAGCCCATTTATCATTAAAGGATATAGGCTATATATTATCACGCTAAGACGAACAGGGGCGGAGCACTGCGGGTAAACCGCGGGGCACAGCCAGTTTCTTTCCCTATATAAAAACTATAAAATTAACGTATTAAACAAATGCGATAACAATTAGGTGACACATACAGATGACACATCCTAGCTTTCTCTACATAATGCGGGTTAGTAATTCACGATAATCGATCGCGATAACATCCGGCAAAATAAATAGTTTTATAGGTCAGCCTAATGAAGTCCCAGACGCTCAGGGTTAATATAATTGTGGCGTAAATGAGTTAACTTGCTCGTATGGGAAACATCCTATGGTTCGAGCCTTTCTATGCTGTTTTTGTTTACATTATAATATGTATTGATAATGAAGTTTTATTAATTACAATTACTTATCTTATAAAGTGAATCTTGTTTGAGAATTCTAAACGGATGGTCGACTCCAATCAAAAAATGAAATAGACTCCCAAAAGACTGATTTTAAAAATTGATTGACTACTTCAATAGGTAAGAATTAATTTCTGTACTCTACATACATTTTATTAGTTAAAAACTACATAACAGAATAAATAAAGATTCATGACATTAAAGAACAGAAATATAAGCATCATTCTATACATTTATTTACTCTATAACTCTGATCCGTAATATCAACTGCGATTTGTAGATTAAACTGTTATTACTGGATGAAGTCGTCGTCGATGTACATTAACTTTCGCTAAAAATCGCTCGTCTATGACATATAATAGGTTATCGTTCACGAAAAACGTTTAAACCAAAGATTAAGAATTGTCAAGGTTTGGGTAAACTTAAGTTTACAAATGAAATTACGGGCCAAAGACGTGATAATACCAGTTGATTATCACGACTAATAACACATAAAGCATCAATCCACAAGCACCACTAGGTCGGTCACGCGACTCCACTATCATCATTATTCACGCCAGCCTTCATTAACTTCGAGTGCATATTCCTTATCGACAGTGCATTTTATCTTAATTAATATTACTCCATTTTTAATGGTAACAGCAATAGATAGCATCTACTGATAAAATTGATTGTAAATTGAAGCTTAACATTTTTTTTAAATGACCTATATGTTTATCTAAGTAAATATGTAGAATAGCTTATATACCATGATAGAGTTAAATAAGATATTAATCTTCAGGTTTCAGGTTCAAACAAAATATTATTGTGAAGGTATTGTTCCTACTTGATCTCACTTATTAAAATTATAAATCTAAGTTAGTTATAAATATTCATGATAAATAACTATAATAAAATTAATTATTAGATTGTATAGACAGCCTTATACCTTATAGTATATTGCACCATTTTTATATTTTAGCAAAAAAAAACATCGCCAATAATTTGTAATGTGTGCACAGTTGTACAGAATGTATCCAATTTATTTGCTTTCTAGTAAAAATATAAACGTCCAAGATTTAATTGGACCATAATTAGTAGAGATGTACGTTCCGTACAGTTTACTGCTGAAATAATTGTCTTGTTGTCTTTAAGATAAGGTTTTTCAAATATCTTCGTATTAGAGGAAAATTGTTACATGAAATTCCTTCATTACTTATATTAAGTATGTAGGCCGTTTATCCTGGATTAGAATCTTGATTCTATCGAATAAATATCCAAATAACTATTTTAATAAAATACGTATTACAGTTTAATATCAATTATCGCCTACTATACTTATATCTTCTAAAAGTGTGGAAAAATAACGAAAGATATACCTAGTTACTTACTACGAGTAAAATTGTGTTTATTCATAGAAATCTAACTAGAAAATATCTATGTATGTACAAACATTTTTTGATAATTTATTCGCAATAATTTCAAATAATTGAATATAAAAATCAACAACACGGGCTTATGTCCAGTCTAGTGCGCTAAGTGTACTAAAAAATGCAATTTGGTAATACACAGCCGACATTCGACCTTACCACCTAACAATAGAGTTGAGATGACTTTGCTTCAATTTTACTTACTGCTAAAAAGAGCCATACACACCGAATTACAGGATTATTTTAAAACAACGAAAGAAAATAGAAAATTAAACCGTGATAAGAAATCAAATTCGCTTTGGCTTCACGTCTTTAAAGATTAGTAATGGTATGTATTACTTTCAAAATAATAAATAAAAAGTTTCATTTTACTTATGTAAAAGGAATAGTTCTCAAGTGAGCTTGATAATATTACTATGTTCAATTATTATTAAACACAATGGGACTATTATCTCTATCTAAAGTGCACGCTTATTTTAAACTCTCAAAGTTTCTTGAGATTACGTATTCCCCAACGCATTGTTTGATCCAAAAATGATTGGAGCTACTGAAACATTAAGCAATAAAAAAAGTATACTTCTGAATCTTTTTTTATAACAACTCATTATATTTTAAAATGGTGGCTTCTGAAATAGCATTTAGCGTATGGATAAAACTGCTTTAAGCGTAAGCCGAAAGTTTCAAGCAAAATCCTGTACATTTTGTAACACGGACGTTTTTAAAGTATAAAATTATTTTATATACAAATCTACATAACATTGAGATACCATTCTGAAGAGATGAAAATTTCGCTTAAAAGTTAGGATAGTTGATCGAATTACTATTCGGTGCAACATGCGTCCAAAATGTATAAATAATAGTAACATCCACTGACCCGGCTGCCCTTCACAGTACAAGTATCATACTTTTTATATTCCCCCTCTGCCCAACCCTCCCCCGCACCTACCCGCGAACCGCGAAACTTAGCGTTGATTAAATTTTTAGAAAGAACGTTGCACATTCCGCGGAGAGAAATGGCTTCATAATGCAGCACATATTTACAAAAAACCGTTCTGTCCGTTTTAAGCCGTGCGGATGTTGGCAAATTTTAAAAATTTACACTTCCAACGATATTCTTTGGTGTACGGAATTTTCTGTTGCCTTTTCAAGCGAGATAACACGTAATGTCAATGAGGATACGGAGCAGAATTAGAACGAATGCTAATGGTGCCTTTAAATCACCTACGGAAAATCTCAAATAAAACCTTCAATAACTACATAATAAAAGTGTGTGTTCGATTTCTGCTAATTATATCTCGCATCGTGCAACCAAACTTAGTATCATTAAAAGAAACATTCTTGGAATATTGGCTTAAAACTTTGTCATAGTTCCTCGTATTTCAAATGGACCTTTTTTCGGTTTAACGTTACTCGTGCCTCCAATAACACAACACGTGTAAGCTTGCAGGACGCTGACGTCCGTCCGTAACATTTCATTTACTATTTTAGACTCTATTTAATTAGCCCAGTTGAAGAGACATAATTGATAAGAGAATAAAATATTATTTATTTATTCAGGCAAAATAGAATAACATGCAACATTCACATAATTTCAATTACAAAAATTATACCTTAGTTAACTACATAAAATTAGTTATAAATTAATTTCATAGATTTTCATTGTTACCTTACGTATCCTACTAATATTATAAATGCGAAAGTTTGTGAGGATGTGTGTGTGTGTGTGTTTGTTACTCTTTCACGCAAATACTACTGAACCGATTACAATGAAATTTAGCACACATAAAGGGTAACTTGGATTAACACATAGGATAGGTCCCGGAAATCCCACGGGAACGGAAACTATGTGGGTTTTCCTTTGAAAACGCGAGCGAAGCCGCGGTCGGTAATCTAGTTTATATATAGATAGACAAATTTAACACGATATTCACAACATTTTTTAGTAAATAGTATCTTTGTAGAGTATTAAAATATACGTCTTTATTAAATATCGAACTAAACTACGTAGTCTTACGTATCACACGTTCAATGATGTATGATGTAAGTACATTCTGTTTATCAAGAACCTTCTTAAAACAAAACATTTATTCCGTGACATAAGTTCATGATCCGTTTAGCGAGCGAAGATGAAGCGAGTTATGGCTTTACCTGAAAAGCAATGGTTCTATCTTCTTATTTATTTAAATTTACATTAAAAAAACACTATGTTATAAAAATGTTTATTTACTACGAAGTTTTTAAATATTTCCTCCAAGTACGAACTTAACTGGATATGAATGAAGGATATAATTAATAGCAATACGAAAGCTTTTTTAGAATAGGCATATGCCCAACTGTCTCATTATTCGATAAATTGGCAAATAATAATAATAATTAATCAGTCTTCTGTATATTTTACTCTACAATAAGTATTCGAATCAATCGGCCAAACAGTTAAAAAACTCAAATTAGACATGAATTATTAATTGAAATTCAAATTATTTCTTTCTTTCTTTTACATTGGGTTAAACTAATTTGTTATTTGTGACTGGAACACACCTAGTAAGCAAATAAAATGCTTGTGTCAGGAGGTTCCGCTCTTCCTTAACACTATTACAGAAACAGAAATATATAATAACAATTCATCTCCGTCAACGTTAAAATAAACATGTATTTATAGAACATCAGGTATATATAAACAAAACTAAATAGTTGGTAACAAAGCTGCCGAGAGCCTGTGGTTTGAGCTAAGCTTGCCTTTACTAAGCTTCATCGTGTAAAACAATGCAGCCTCCGTTTTGCAACGTTCCCTGCGTCTATTTTGTTTTAGATAAAGTTTGTATAGAGATAGAAAAACAAATTTCGGGTTGCGAATAATGTTTAAAAAAGATTTCACAGTGAAAGAGATAAAATGTTTTTGTTCGTTCATTCGTATTTAAATAGGTAACAATTTTAGATAATATAAAAATAGCAATACAAACAGTATATCGTATTTTGATTGAATGAATATTTTCAAGCAAGAGCACACACATTATTACTATACAATGAGTTTAAAAATCATAATTTGTGTGATTCTTTATATAGCATTTGTTTTATGTAGTATTATATTATATGTGGTTCTATTATGTAACTTTTATCGTTAACGTAATCATAAAGACAATGTTTTATGCCACCACAATTCCCTCGCAACACAACACATTTTTCAGTTCAACAATTCCTCTAGATTCTAGAATATTCGATAACAGATGACAAAGCTGCTGCTGTTAAGATAATAATTGTGTAGCATCTGTGCCACGTATGCAAGGATGCAAACGTGACGTCGGGTTAAGTGTGGCCACATCTGCGGTGCGATACAATTTCACTGCAGTTTAGATACATATAGGTTTACTAGGTTTCCGCCCGCGGCTTCGCCCGCGCAGTCAAAGAAAAACCCGCATAGTTCCCGTTCCCGTGGGATTTCCGGGATTGCGTCATTTTCCCGGGATAAAAAGTAGCCTATGTCCTTTCACGGGTATCAAAATATCTCCATACCAAATTTCATGAAAATTGGTTCAGTAGTTTAGGCGTGATTGAGTAACAGACAGACAGACAGAGTTACTTTCGCATTTATAATATTAGTATGGATGTATATAGTAATTTTCTGGTATTTTGTTCGCTAGAAGGTGTGTTTCAAGGATTCGTTTTTAAGATAAATCAGACAACATAACATTATCTATACTAATATTATAAAGCTGAAGAGTTTGTTTGAACGCGCTAATCTCGGGAACTACTGGTCCGATTTGAAAAATTCTTTCGGTGTTAGATAGCCCATTCATCGAGGAAGGCTATAGGCTATATATTATTTCGCTAAGACAACAAGAGCGGAGCACTACGGGTAAAAGCTAGTATAATATATGTATATAGGTATGCAGGCATGAAATATAAAATATATATACAGAGATGAAACAGTGTTTTTCAGCAAAGCTTCACCTATAAGTAAAAATGAACCTTTTAACAATCTTTTCACATTTTCAATACATAAAACACTGTCGACATCTAAGAGATGATAAAAACTTTATTCAAAACTCGCGTAAATTTATACACGACGCGATAACGGTGTTTCGTTTAAGCGCTTTGAGACGCTCCATTTTCAGCGTCAACTATCGGAATCAAGATAAAAATTTACTGCTAACTGCTCCACAATTTTAATATGGAAAAGTTTTTCATAAAAGTATCGCATCATATTCACTTTATTTGCCTTTTTTAATGCCGCGAGCAGATGTGAGCGTCGTGTTTATGACGAGCGATAAACAAGATTGTGGCGATAAAACGCGGAGCGTCGCGTCGCATGTGTGTGCACAGCCTTATTTACGGCCACTTGCCATCGCTTGTAACGGACGACAGAATTGGATTAATCTTTGCTTAATATGTGATTGTGATAATAAAGTGTGTCGCCGGCCTGACACAAATGTTTGTCGCAATTCAGATTCGCAAATATTATAGAAAAGAGCAGAAATATTTTACTTATTGACGACCTATCTTCGTCTGTATTTTTTTCTAATCCATTAAAATCGATCCGTTCCTTTCCAAAAGAGGTGACAAATTTAATAATAATAAACTGCCAGATAACAATCAGATACAGGAATGACTACTATCCTTTGGTAATTAATACTTGGTACTACATTATGAAGCATTTTACTAATCATCGCTATTCCTTGAAATTCATTACACCTACCTATATATGAAAACGATGGAATAAAAAGAACTAAAATTACCTTTGTTCTCGAACTTATTAAGATATTCTTATCAAGTATCATTTTTACAATGATCGCAAAGTACTTTGAAAGTCGATTGTTACAAAAGTATATTTTTAAATAATCACTCTATTATATTTTGGGCCATTAAATTTCATACAGCTTCTATCAATGGATGGATTCATAAGTATCGAATAAATTTTGCTATTAAATTTTATTTTAAGGATTTCTCGCAACCTGACTGTATTTCTTTAAATATAAATAATTTTGAATGTCGTTCTGCATCGCTTTGTATCTTTTTTATCTACTCACAATAAATAATAAATAAATAAATATTTCAGGACAATTTTCACACACGGCACAATCTGATCCCATACTAAGCTTTCGCTTGTGTTATGGAAGCCAGAGGGCTGATAAACATACATAATATATAATTTTTAAATAAATACTTATATAGATAATTAACACCCAGACACAGAGCAAACATCTATGTTCATCACACAAATATTTGCCCCGGGTGGGAATCGAACCCACGACCTCTGGCTTGGCAGGGCCACTACCAACCAAGCCAACCGGTAAGTCAAATGTAAAACAAATGTCAAAATGTAAAAAAGCTAATAAAGCATTCATAACATATTTACGGTTGCAACGAACTATATTTTGAACACTATTTAGCATTTATGCTTTTCAGTTGTTTTATTTAAATTTAATTTATACCGATGAATATGTACTTAATGTTTTATTAATGAAATGAAAATACAATTAAATTACACGTACTTTAAAACATTACGTAAGCACATTCAGAATTAAAATGTATCAATCAATGGATGTGGTTCCTGAATGCCAAATATAAACATGTTGTGTTCCCGATGGCAAATAATATGTATTTTATTGTGCCGCTAATTGGCAATGTTGTTCGTTCATTAATTGGTCATTTTGTTTCCTCTTATATTTAGTAATATCAATATTTTCCACTTCAATCATTCCGATTTCCAATAACGTATGAAGCTATTTAACATATTGTTAATTTTATTTAAATGGAAAATTTAAATGCTTTTCAGCCGCAAAATTTAAGCAGATTTGTTGAAAATGAGCTAAAGTACACATAAAAAATGAATTTGCGAGCTTTATCACGATTCTTAAATTGAATGACGAATAAAGTGAACACAGAATATTAAATTTGAACCCTTTTTACTGTGTCGTAAAATTTACGGCCGTCAAAATAGGCTTCGATATCAACTATCGATTAAATGAATTGAGGACTCTGTTCGTTTTACGATACATTGAAATATTATAACATCATAATATAGTACCTAATCATGTGTTGCAAAAACTGCTTAACAGATTTTGTAGAAAATAGGCACCGATGTGCCTAAATATAGATCGTAGTGTGTAGATCACTTTCTGAATAATGTAAAGTTTACATTAAAGACCCTGTCAATCAAAAAAACTTGGTAAAACCAATAAACATAAACTTTACAAGAACAAAGTATCTCCTTCTATAACATAAAATATACATAATACTTCACCAGAGAAATTCTATCACATCAAATATAGATATAATCATCTAGATATCGTTAAAATATACCTTTCAAAATTGCACTTAACCGTGTTCAAGATAATGCCAATAAATAACGAATACAATTTCGCCAAAAAGCATCACAATTTGAGATGATACACGCGACAAAAAGCGATCTGTTTTAAAAGCTTCGATGTTTCATTTATAAAAGCCGCAATTAAGATCTTCCTCTCAAAATACACGTTATGACAATATATTATGTTTCTGAATTATTCGTATAGGAGGTAGCAACGTTGACAAGAGAGAATTTTAGTATAGTTGGTTCTTTGATATGCTGTTCCTCTTGCTATTTCGGTTATAGTCCGGGCTGTCTGGCTGGCCGCAGTGGTTGCGTTTATTAGTGCGCATCTTATCTGCACAGGAAAATATCCTTAATTTAAAGTCATTTTTTAGGGTTCCGTAGCCAAAATGGCAAAAACGGAACCCTTATAGTTTCGTCATGTCCGTCTGTCCGTCTGTCCGTCTGTCCGTCTGTCACAGCCGATTTACTCGGAAACTATAAGTACTACAGTGATGAAATTTGATGGGAATATGTGTTGTATGAACCGCTACAAAAATATGACACTAAATAGTAAAAAAAAGAATTGGGGGTGGGGCCCCCCATACATGTAACTGAGGGATGAAATTTTTTTTTTCGATGTACATACCCGTGTGGGGTATCAATGGAAAGGTCTTTTAAAATGATATAAAGTTTTCTAAAAAACATTTTTCTTAAAGTGAACGGTTTTTGAGATATCAGCTCTCAAAGTCGTAAAAAGTATGTCCCCCCCCCTCTATTTTTATAACTACGGGGTATAAAATTCTAAAAAAAATAGAGGTGATGCATGCTAATTAACTCTTTCAACGATTTTTGGTTTGATCAAAGTATCTCTTATAGTTTTTGAGATAGGTTGATTTAACTGTAATTTATTATATTTGCTGCTACGGAACCCTTTGTGCGCGAGCCCGACTCGCACTTGGCCGGTTTTTTAACGCGTAATTTTTAATCTTTTGCCTTTAGATAGATCCATCAGACATACATTTTTTAATGCAAGACGTTTTTTTCGTTGTTAAATAGGTGCCAGACGCAATTTTTATTTCAAAATAATTAAAATATCATCGAAATAAGTGAAATTCCATCAACATGAGTCCCCGTGAAGGATAAGTAATCACTGTGTTACTTATACTATATATATATAATATATATATATAATACTAGCGGTCCGCCCCGGCTTCGCCCGTGGTACATATTTACGTTTTCTCTACATAAGAACCATCCTCGTACTTCAAGGAATATAATAGAAAAGAATAATCGAAATCGGTTCAGCCATTCACACGTGATGCCGTGACAATGCGAAACGGGTGCAGACCCGCCGCCTTTTTAATTTTTATAGCTCCCGCCGCGCAGCGCGTCGAACGCGGCAACTGATACACAAAAATAATCCTTATGGCATGATTCTGTATTCACGCGCGATGACTTATAACGTATTTCATGTATAACTTTGGTGTTTCTACACCGATTTACATGATTCTTTTACTATAACCTGCCCAGGAGTATGAAGAATAATTGTGCCAAATTTAGTTAAAATCCGTCGGGTAGTTTTTGTTTCTATAACGAATATACAGACAGACAGACAGACAGACAGACAGACAGACAGACAAAAATTTTACTGATTGCATTTTTGGCATCAGTAGCGATCCCTTATCACCCCTTCATAGTTTTTTTTTAAATATATTTCATGTACAGAATTGGCCTCTCTACAGATTTATTATAAGTATATAGAAGATAAAGCTACACTACCACTGACTGACTGACTGATTGACATCGGGTTTCTCGGAAACTACGCGGAAAGTTGGGGGGATTTCGACGTGATCGTGTAGAGGTGCTCCCAGTGACCACCGGAAAAATATTGACAACTCCAACACCCTGGACAAGAGAGTGGACCCCTGGAGGTGCGCAAAAACGGTGATACCTGGAGGGGGGGTGTCTGAACAAAAAATGCTCGGAACTGGTGGCGATTACCAGGGGAGGTGGAAAAATGGGGATTTTCGCGAAAACAAGATGGCCGCCGTACTTTGCCAAAATCGCCGTTTATGAATCCTTACGTCTCAAATTTGGCACACGTGCTCTGTTCGAGCCGGCGAATCGATCGGTGCCCCGTTCGAGTGGCTCCGGGCCCCCGTTTCCAACTTCCATACAACGTAAAATCCAACGGCCCGCGGAAACGGTGCGAGTTGGGTGGGGGGTCCCGGAACTAAAAATGATCACCACCCTGGGACGCTACCAGGGAGCCATAGTGGGTCGCTCGATTTTGGAATTTTTCCATTTTTGGCGCAAACATAAAAACGTAAATTTAGACGAGGTGGCGCAACGGAGAAATACACCAATGATGCATTCGTACTCGCCCAGCTCCCAGGATATCCAGAAAAATACGAAATCTTAAACTTTCCCTCATCTCTTGAAGACGGTCAACGGCCCGCGCAAACGGTAGCAGCTACATCTGGGGTGCTCAAACTAAACTTGTAGTAGACCTCGAGCAATTACCACAGATAGTGAAAAAAATTCAAAATGGCGGAAAAAATGGCCGCCGCCATACAAATGCTAAAACGGCCATCGCTGGTCCGATCGCGCTGAAACTTGGCACAGGGGCTTTAATCGAGCCGCACATTAAGTTGGCATACTCATAATCGAGTTTTCACCGCTGGTTTCCGAGTTTCATACAACGCGAAATTCGACGGCTCTCCGAAACGGCGCCAGATAGGTGGGGGGTGTAGAACTAAAAAATGATCAGAAACATGGGGCGCTACCAGGGCAATCGAGAAATTTCAAATTGGACGCAATTTTTTTTTCAAAAATGGCCAATTTTTCAAAGCAAGATGGTGGCGCCGGTTACTTTACGATCGGTCTGAAAATTGATTTCTGTGCTCTAATCGGCCAGATTTACAAAACTGCATACTCAGAATTTCTCTTCGACCCTCGGTTTCCATTTTCCATACATCACGAAATTCAACGGCTCTCTGAACCGGTGGCAGGTAGGTCGGGGTCGCCGAAGTAAAAAATGCTTCAAAACCTGGTCCGCTTCCAGGCATATAAAAATTTTTGGTAAAAAGCGAAATTTTTTTTTTCGAAAATTTTGTATGGAAATGTCCATAGTAGGAAGGGTAATTGAATAGCAACGGCAAAAGACGGCGCCGCGGGCTGCTTGCTGCCCGCGCACCGCGCAACCTCGAAAATCGACAGCCTCCCGGAGTAGAAAATATTTATTAACTTTTGAACTATCGCACGAGCCAAGCGAGCGAAGCGAGCGAATCACGTCAGCGGCCGGCGTAAATATTCAAAGAAGTAGCGAGGAGCGAAGCGACGAGCGAGTTAGGTTAACTTTTGAACTACTGCACTAGCCAAGCGAGCGAAGCGAGCAAGTCACGTCAGCGGCCGGCGTAAATACTCAAAGAAGTAGCGAGGAGCGAAGCGACGAGCGAGTTAGGTTACTTTTGAACTACCGCACTAGCCAAGCGAGCGAAGCGAGCAAGTCACGTCAGCGGCCGGCGTAAATATTCAAATAGGTAGCGAGGAGCGAAGCGACGAGCGTGTTAAGTAAACTCTTTAACAGTTTATTATGAAAAGTCACTGCCCGCTATCGATTAGACACCTCAAAATGATGAAATTCGGGGATCACGTTTCAAGAATTTAACCAATATTTGAATAAGTAATTTATAAACAGTTTCGACTGACTGTAGAATCGCTGTTAGCAGATGTAACAAATGGACAGGAAATTCAAATGCATTTTCAAATGACTGAAGATTTCTGCCCTGGGATGAGCCGCGAGCTGCTTGCAGCTCGCGCACCACGCACCCTCGAAGGTAGACAGCCCCCCGGAATAGAAAATATTTGAATGGGAAATTTATAAGCACTTCCGATTGACTGTGGAATCGCTGTTAGCAGATATTAACAAATTGACGGGGAATTTTTATGCATTTTCAACTGACTGAAGATTTCTGCCCTGGGATGCTTCGCGGGCTGCTTGCAGCCCGCGCACCACGCACCCTCGAAGGTGGGCAGCCTCCCGAAGTGGAAAATACTTGAATGGAGAATTTATAAGCATTACCGACTGACTGTAGAATCGCTGTTAGCAGATGTAACAAATGGACAGGAAATTCGAATGCATTTTCAAATGACTGCCCTATTGCTTCAACCCAGGGGCTAAAGAGGCTCGCGGGCTGCTTGCAGCCCGCGCACCACGCACCCTCGAAGGTCGACAGCATTTCAAAATAGAAAATATTTGAATTGGGAATTTATAAGCACTTCCGATTGACTGTGGAATCGCAGTTAGCAGAAAATTATAAATGGACTTGGAATTCTAACACATTTTCTAATGACTGCCCTATTGCTTCAACCCAGGGGCAAAAGGGGCTCGCGGGCTGCTTGCAGCCCGCGCACAACGCACCAGCTAGTACTATATATAATATTAATTTTACTATTTACAATTTTTTTGCAACAATCTACCATGGTGCCTCCTTTTCCCAACGAACCTCAAATAGGACGTTAAATGTAAACTTGATAAAAACCAAATACATATCATCAAATTCATATTAATACCCAAAAGTGTAATAAATATGAAAGCATCTATTAAAAATATTAGTTTACTAATTATTTAATATAAGTATTAAAAAAGGATAATATAATATAAGTAATAAAGTTATTAGTTACTTATCTTTTAAGCGGACTCATGTTGATGTAATTTCACTTATTTCGATGACATTTTAATTATTTTAAATAAAAAATTGCGTATGGCACCCATTTAACAACGAATAAAACGTCTTGCAATAAAAAAATTATATATGATGGATCTATCTAAAGGCAAAAGATTAAAAATTACGCGTTAAAAAATGACTAAAGTTAAGTATATCTTCCTGTGCAGATAAGATGCGCACTAATAAACGCAACCACTACCGCCAGCCAGACAGCCCGGACTCTAACCGAAATAGCAAGAGAAACAGCATATCAAAAACCCAACTATACTAAAATGACTTTTTTTAAAACGTTGGTAGCTCCCGTACCATATATTATGGTGATTGGTTCTCTTTATTTCTTTATTTGGATGGATATTCAATTATTGCGCTGATGTTAAGTAATAGTTATAATTATAATTTGATACGTTTCCTCAGTATCTACTATTTTAATTTTTGCCGTGAAGAGCCGTGAAGTTCTATTCATTCTTTCATTCTTAACACAAATCTTAGATTAATAATACCGTCTTCCCTTTTATTAAGCAAAAAAAAACGGTATAACTCAATGAACAGATTCCGAAGTTGTCACATTTTTATAAGAGTTATATTTCATTTTTCGTATCGAGATTAAAGTTAGCATACTTTTAATTAAAAATTATGAAAGATATTCGTTATGAAGTTTTAATTAAATGCCGAGAGCAGAGAATTTGATCATTATGATGCGCTTAAAAATATAGCTTATTAAAATTTAGGTACGTTGCCGCCGAGCCGGTTCAAATGCTTTGAATGCTTGGAATTAATAAATACTTACCTTTCAGTCGATATTATTAATTTAAAAGTGATTCTATATTGCCTTCAAAACAAAATAAAAATAATTTATAATTCCTTTTCTATAGGGCTTATGCTCTATGTAATTAAAGTATACTCTACTTTCGTATATTCATTAAGTATTAAAAAATAAAACGAGTAGATATTGTCGGAATGTAATAAATTTTAATATTAAATTCGTCATTATTCAATACACTACATAGCCCATAGGCACTTCTTACATACATTTCGCGCCAAAATATCAGGCCGTCGACCACAAATAGCAGAATATTGTAGAGTTAAGAATGTTCAGACCTCCATCATCTGTCGATACGGTATTCTAAAGTACCTACTGGTTTATCGGGAGGGCTTTAAGATTTAATAAATGATCAGCGGCCCATCGCCTGTGACAACTTGAGCTGTAGTATTAACATGATTGAGATGATGCTCGGCTAACCCGACGTTATTTATAGTCGCTGGCGAGCTTTGTGATAAAAAATAAAATGGAATTTTGCCGCTTTTCAGTTCATTTTGTGTCAACTGCCTCGTGTAGAATAGCAGAGATAGAAAAATGCTGAAGTTACTTTCGAATTTTTTATACCTAAACATAATACAAAGAAAGATAATTTATAGATTATAATATTATATACATGTATAACTTAATAACTTTACATGAAACTTGTTTATTTTGTGACACTGAAAATTAAATATTGTATTTTATTATTTTAACACGAGGAGCATTCGTTATAAATTGAAGTTTTTATTTACTTTTTTTTAGAATATTGTTAAGGTTCTCCCATAAAAATTCGTCCTTTCCTCTGAAGTGAAATAAAATTTACTAAAATTCAAAGAAGTTGAAATGCAAGTTTCGAAATGAAATCAAACAT
The DNA here is from genome assembly GCA_907164665.1 of Colias nastes. NCBI lineage: Eukaryota > Metazoa > Arthropoda > Insecta > Lepidoptera > Pieridae > Colias > Colias nastes. The sequence goes on along the minus strand of CAJQZM010037366.1, from coordinate 31,692 downwards.
TGGCTTTATTAAAAGTTGAATTGTTATAAGCTTTTTGAATAATTTAATTGAATAAGGATATAAAAACGGAAATATAATAATGGCTATGAATGGTTGACTACATAATATAATAATTTTAACTCTGTTCGTGTTAAAGTCGTATAAGAAAAGGTTCTACGAGACAATTTTTTTGGAAATTTTCAATTATCCATTAGTGACATACATTTTTTTTTTCATTTAGATAATTAATAAGAAGAACTTAAGCTTTATACCACCTACATAATTAAATAAATAAAAAATAAATATTCAGACTACGGCATATTAAAATCCATAACAAAGTTAAGTAGCAAAGCTTACATAGGTACGCACTATTAAAATTAAACAAGTTAAATTATTGACTCTATCACAATATTTACTAGAATAACAATTGATTAATCTCTTACGTTTTCTAATAATTATTTATGTATTATTATATTTTATCTTTTTTTAATACTTACAAAAATTTAATTAATGGTGTTACATTTTCTGTGATGTTATAATATTCATTACCCTAATACAATATTACCTGTGACAAAATAGCAAAAACAACCTTACTTAACCTAAAAGTGTATCCATGTGGCCTGGAATCTAATTCCCTTCACTAAAACGCACTGTAATGCACCTTTTCACTCAATTATTGAGAAGGTAATTAGTCCGCCATCTTTTAGCGCCCGGGCTGCGGCATTGATTGGATTTGCTTTGACACAATAATCCATATTTGGGTAACTCGGGATTAATACCTGCAAACTTACTATGGTGTAGAGCTTAATAATAAAATTACTTCTTAAAGTAAAACGACATAATATGCGAAATACGGTTATTTTTAATATTTGATAAATAATTGTTAAAAAATTATACATTCGTTTAAATTCATTAATTGCATAATTTTTATAACATTTATTTGTAAGTAAGTAGGTATTTATGAATTTGCTGTTGTTTGTTAAAATAAGCCACTTTCTTGTATTATGATGCTGAATATGATAGATAGCCAATAATTTACTAGCTCCAATTATTTGAAAAAAATCGTAAGTCCTGATTTATCGACTAACTTATAATAATATTATACCTAGTATATAGAATATATACTAGGTATAATATTATTATAAGTTATATATATAGAAAAGAAGCACAATATAAAGTCTTAACTTCCTAGTTTTTAATAGGTCCCAAGGGAGTAATTATTTAAACTGAGGTTTAAAATATGCTCCACAATAAAACGTAACCATTTTACACACAGTGATTGTATTTCTCCCAAACTATGTAGATCTTTTTGTAATTACAATTGTAGCAATAAGGTGCTAACAATGTAATTAGGGACGTGAACGGAACTTGTAAATCTAGATTTTTAGCACGTTACTTGGCTAAGCTAAAACTACTTTTAGATATTTGTTACTTGGTAACAAAAGATTTAATTAAATGTAGTATATTTTGATTATTCGTTATTTCATTTTTTTTTTTTCGAATTGGTACCCCGTAGATGAGGTAACGATGAATTGCTGAAACGAAAGATGAAAAGCTGTGGAAAGTTAGAAAAGACAGTTTTTATATTATTAATTTCGGTTTAGTACGATTATAAATACAGGTAATAAAAAAAGTTGTCATTACCAAACTTTTATTAAATTCTTTAGCATGTATCGAGTAATAAACAATGATTCTATTACATCCATATTCTTATTTTCCTTATTTTTAATGGAAAGGTAGAACCTACTCATTGCCTCTCTAATCACACGATATAAAATAAATAAAGAACAATACAAATAATTCACTCCACCTGCGATTTAAAGAATACAGAGACCATAAACAAGTTATCTAGAAGCACTACCGAAGCTGCAGCCTGCATCTCAAAGCTTTGAGAGAACTCGATTACAAGTTTTAATGTACGAGTGTGAACGCATGCTCTCAGCACTTTGAATTTTCATGACGTGTCACATTTCTTTCATTGTTTGTATAGGTAAAGAGAAGCATCTTTTTGAGTGTCAAAAAGAGTTAAATTTAGCCTGTAATGTAGCAAGTTTTGGTGCCGATTTTAAACCTTTCTTATAAAATTAAGGCACTAGATTTTCGCCCGCGGCTTCGCCCGCGTTTTCAAAGAAAAACGCGCATAGTTCCCGTTCCCGTGGGATTTCCGGGGTAAAACATATCCTATGTGTTAATCCAAGTTACCCACTATATGTGTGCTAAATTTCATTGTAATCGGTTCAGTAGTACTTGCGTGAAAGAGTTACAAACATACACAGCTACACATACACATACATCCATCCTCACTAACTTTCGCATTTATAATATTAGCAGGATTATCTCATTAACCCTCATTAGAAACCTATGTTTGAGCATTGAGAGCAAAAATTGTCGTATTATTAAAGTTTTAATATGCACATAAACTTAATCAAACATATTCAACAAAAGCATTACAACATAAACTATCTCAAACAACAATTATTCAGTTAAATCATATCATATTTCATTTAAAATCTGCAAATATGAGACATATGAGCAACGGTTTATCCAACAACGATGTTTGTATGAGAGGGCAAACATCATAAACAGCTGGACAACAAAGAGCAGTTTGGACTGGTAATTAGTCTACCTGCGGTCACGAACTAGCCGGTTGAGACGTCACGTATTATTCTGTCTGGATTTTAGCAATATTTAGTATTTAAAAGACCTTAGGTACACTTTATGTAGTCTTTTCCATGTGTTTCTTGTTCGTGTTCTATGACTTCGTGTTTTCACTGCAAGATTTTTTGTGTTTGAGAAATAGTAAATTTTGTTTTACATTTACGTTATGTATTTTATTTGGTTGTAAATTAACAGTATTCGTTATCCACTACTGAAAATTTTTGTACGAATAAAATAAAGACGTGCTTTGTTTTTGCTAAGTTGTGTCAAAATGTTATTCGTTTTGCGAAATTATGTATTAGGCATCGCATACAAATTGACGATAAAATTAAATAAGAACGTAACTGTTAAAATTATTAGTTAACTAGCGGCCCGCCCCGGCTTCGTCCGTGGTACATATGAAAAATAGATGTTGGCCGATTCTCAGACTTACCCGATATGCACAGAAAATTTCATGAGAATCGGTCCACCCGTTTCGGAGGAGTATGCAGACTAACATTGTGACACGAGAATTTTATATATAAGATTTTATATATAAGATAACAAATTATAGTTTATGTTTCTAAATACTTAAAACATTAACAATTTTGTGTTCCAAAATCTTTGCTGCATTTCTACCTACAATCTACATCATTACGCTCTTTGCTCCTTGCGTTCGTCTTTCTTTTTTATTCTTAACTAAACAAAAGATCCCTTTAAAAAAATCCAGACACAATTCAGTACATTTCCCCTTGAATAACGAAATAAATGCTAATGAAACGTTTAGTTGAAGTTTAAATGTAAAGAGTTTGAAGATTTGATACCAGATTCTGGATGTCGGGACAGACTCTATTATGTACTGTATGTATTCATAATTATCAACACTGGGGACTTCTTACATGTTACAGTACTAATAATAGTGGTATTTGAAAATCAATGTCTAAGCCCAAAAATATAAATTTAAAATTTATTTATACATAATAGTATAAAGCGGAAGAGTTTGTTTGTTTGTTTGAATGCGCTTATCTCAGGAACTACTGGTCCGATTTGAAAAATTATTTCGGTGTTAGATAGCCCATTTATCGAGAAAGGCTATAGGCTATACCGGGTGTAAATCACGCTAAGACCAACAGGAACGGAGCAATGCGGTGAAAACCGCGGAGCACAGCTAGTATTGTAATAATATTTAAAACCCTTTAAAACAAAAAACAATTTTCAAAACATAATTTAGTGTTGCTATATGAAAAGAAACAATAAAATAGTGCCAAATGCGTTAAAAATCCTATGAGATAATTGCGTAATCAGCAGCAAAAATCTACAAAAAGTATTTTAGCTTTGTTAAAATAATTATGAAAATTTTCAACTTTCAATCATTGCCCTTTGTTTCAAAGGCAATTTGCAATTTCGCGACCCATTTAATTTCATTTGTTCAGCTATTAATCAGTTTATTTTATTAGAAGACGCCTCCGATCTAGTCCACTATTCAAAAGATTTTTTCAATTTTTTTCAAAATTAATAAAACCCAATTCATGTAACTAAATCGACAGTTTAATATTAAATTGCCTTAGGTCAGTATGTTCTTATAGGATACAAGCTGTGCTCCGCGGTTTTACCCGCAGTGCTCCGCTCCTGTTGGTCTTAGCGTGATGATATATTATAGCCTTTATTGATAAATGGGCTATCTAACACCTAAAGTATTTTTCAAATCAGACCAGTAGTTCCCGAGATTGCGCGTTCAAACAAACAAGCTTTATAATATTAGTATAGATTCATAAATATTAATGCATCTGTTTCTTATAGCGTTATTACGATATACCAAATCCGACATACTTGGCCTACTGATTCCCTGCTCGTAAGAATATTTCTATTGCCAACTTGTTACTATTCCGTGAACACAAGCTATTTTATTGCCCACTGACACTTCCGCCATGTTCCCTTGCCAAGATGCAATCACTGGGGGAAATAAAATACTTTGTAACTCTGAAGGCTCATAAAATTACATAGTATGTACAAATTAAACATAATGCTAATAAAAATACCTTTTTTAATCTAGTAGACAGACAATAATGAAAATCAAGCTTATACTCGTACTAGCTGTGCTCCGTGGTTTTACCCGCAGTGCTCCGGTCCTGTTGGTCTTAGCGTGATGATATAATAGCCTTTCTTGATAAATGGGCTATCTAACACCGAAAGAATTTTTCCAATCGGACCAGTAGTTCCCGAGATTACAAACAAATTATTAAAAACAAACTCTTCAGCTTTATAATATTAGTAAAGATACAATTCCACGTAATTTCCCTAGTTGCTTTTAACAATAGGTTTAGATTTTTTATAAATAAACTAGCTTCCGCCCGCGACTCCGTCCGCGCGGATGTCGGTCTTCGCGTGGATGGTTTATTTCTCCATTTTGAGTAACTCTGACAATAACATCTTATAAATATCTATTGGACCCAAATACGGCTAGGCCTATAATAATACCCAACGTGTGTTCGCGGTTCTACAGAACAACGTCTATGGATAAAACTGAAAAATTAAGATTATTTTTTTTCTACGTATTTTTCCAGGATAAAAAGTATCCTATTTTACGCCCAGGATAATAAGGTATAATTATACCAAGTTTCATCGAAATCGAACCGTTAGTTTTCACGTGATGTCTTCACATACAGACAGACAGACAGACAGACAGACAGACAGACAGACAGACAAAAATTTTTTTAATCACATATTTGGGATTGGTATCGATCCAGTAACACCCCCTGCTATTTATTTTTTCAATATTTTCAATGTACAGAATTGACCCTTCTACAGATTTATTATATGTATAGATAAGTACCTCCTTATTAGAGACATTCTATATCATTTTAATAAAGTACATTTTTTTTTAATTTATTATCAACTTCCTAAGTTGGCAAATCCTGAAACCTTTTATAATATATTTATAAAATCTAGTATTCTACATAGTCTAGAAGATAATTGTGTGTAGTCCCCCAGCCAGTGTTGATTCACATTCGGAGTCCCCTCTCCTCACCTGCCGTCATTGCTTCGTTATCGAAACTGCTAACAAAGTTTGAACACGTTTACATTTTCATTTTGCGCAACGTTAGCTTCTGATCATAGAAATCTAAATAACAAGACACATAGAAGTGCTATAATGTCATAATTAGTATGAAAACCACTGTCGCCAAAACCCACACATTTAAACCGATAACTAGACAGTTCACACAAGTAAACTATGCCTTTTATTGGACAGCTTCATTTTAATGAAAACTAACTTAAATAATAAATTTCGCATTTTAATATGTACCCTAACTCACGACTTTACGGTTTATTTTAGTATAACATCCCTAGGTACGTGAGATGTTTTGTTTCCTTTTGCTTAGAAACTTCAAATACGAAAAAATTCGGCTATTCGACAACAGAGGGCGTTAATTTTTGATAGATATACCTTGAGCCTCAACGCATAGAAATAAGGTTGAAATTTCATTAACGTCATTCAATGTTCATTCAACGCTTTAGTGATGTAAGACATCATCAGCCTTGTTATCGATAGTTAAGTGATAGTTAAAATAAAATTCACGATTGGTCGTCATGTAAAATAGGTAGCATTTGGAATTTTGTTTGTTTACCTCAGCTTGAAGCTCTCGAACATATTTATAATATTCACCCAAATCATTTTTTAGATTCTCATTTTGCTGATCGTGCACCACGCACGGCAGTAAAGTGGAACATCCGTTGAATTCGGGACTCTTTTCAAGTAACAAGATCTTTCCTCGGTGCTGCCCAACGGTATCGTCCAACGACCAATTTTCTACGAATAAATTCGGATATTTTTCAACATACTTTTTCCTAAGTATTTCACACTCGGACAAAGTCGATTTCGAAGCCGTGGATTCAGCGTGCATGATCATTATAACGAATTCCTTAGGATTGTCCTTCAAGAACTTCTTTATGGTTTGCACCAAGTCCACAAATTGCGCTCGCATGCTGAAGGAACCATTATACATAGCGAAATCATTGTTGATCCGACGTACACCCATATCGAAGACGCGTATGCCGACCGTCAGTTTATCAGACAAAGGTAATAGTTTGGGTAATCTTGAAGGTAGTCTCGAATGTCGGTGGATCGCGAGTGCCGACAAATGCAAGTGTATTTAATTTGCGTGAATCCGGAATGTTTGTCAGTCACATAACTATTAGGTGTATGTTTCACATGAATCTTTCCTTTGAAGCGACACTCCACGGTGGTGAGACATGGAAGACAAACAAATATAAGAGGTATCAGCATCCTTATTCTTGTTACCATTTTTAATTTATCTGAAAAAATGTTCGATGTTTTAAGTTAGACATTATTTTTTGTAAGAGCAAAAAATGTTAGTAAATATGTGATTGTATAGAGTTGGGAAAAAATTTTATTGTGAAAATATTCATTGAGTAGTAAATAAATTTTCGTTGTTATGTAAGAAATGAATAAGTGTTGTTTGCTTCTTAAGATTGTTTTCTAACTACTATTAAAAAATGTACCTAATTATGAATTGTCATTTCAAATATTTCATGTTTTCATAAGATATTAACACTAAGACACTTAATTAAATTGCGTTTAAAGTGCAATTCTTGTCCATTGATTAAGCATAAAATAAGTGGAAATTTTTATTTAATTAATTTAATTTATTAAATATAATACATTAATTTGTTTAGTAATACTTACATGTAGCGGTCGAAGATTGTACGTTCTATCAAAATAATACAGTTCAAAATTGTTTATATACGAAGATTAGGTACGTACTTGTGTGGAGGAATCTGTAGATAATTAGTTTTAAGTGTGAGTGTAGATACTTAAAAGAATATGTTTTGTTTTCAAGTTCATCTATGATTATAAATATCTTAATGGATACATTCAAAGATACGTTAAAGCAATGATTATTACTGTTGACAGATTGAACTTAATATATTTTTTACTAAAAATGCTATGCCGTGGCGACTTGCACACTATATTATGATGGTATATAATATACATACGCAGTTATATATACGGTGTTTCACATCTGCGAGGCGTCCCGTGTTATGATATACCTAGTTATATCAGAGTACTGATTAAACCAAATTTGCCAAAAATGGTTTGTGATTTCGCAAAAAAAATGATAACTTGGCTTAACTTGTTAAGTGTTTACAAAATGCAATTTAATAGCTATTTTAGGTTTTTATGCGTGAATACACTTCATGCATATAAAGAGTATGTATTAAGAAATAAAATTATATTAATTTAAAATTAAAAGCAAGTGGAACAAGGAATCAGATTTTGTACTAACTCGGTAAACACGGAGATGAAGGAGCGCACGAATCAAGAGTTTGATATTAAATACTAATTAGCAATTTTTATCATTATTTTAATAATTATTTTGGCGAATTCTTGATTACGTTATCAAGATGACCTATTAATTATTAGTGTATGCATACTTAAAGTTGATAATATTAGCGATTACAAGCAGGGCAGTATTGGTTGACTCAAGAAAATGAACATATAATTTTATATTTTCATGTATGTCATTAGTGATGAGACTTTTCTAAATGAACTTTTCTTAATTCGACATAACCAGAATAATATGTTTAACGTTTTTGAGAACTTAATATTAATTTCAATATCACGATATTTCTTTATTACGTTTTAACTTTAAATTATTACCTATACATTATGGTTAGCCAAGAAAGACCCCTTAACCATTCCTCCAACCTATAAATAAAAGATAATAAGGTCGTATACAAAGTTAAACACGATAAAAGCAAGATTACTTGTAAATAAATATCTGTGTGTAGGCACTTCGTAATAAAAAATAGAATATGGAGTAACGGTTATAGTGCCGTTAAAGTTTATTATAAAGCTATAAACCGACAAGTGAGTGCCATATTGTTGACAGATTGTCAGTCGTCTCACGTAGGCTTTAGCGTTATGGGCCATCACTTGCTATCTGATGTTATAGATTCACTATTCACTATACTGTTCGTTTTAACTGAATTGTCCGGGTTAAATAAGGGGATAATAAGATTTGTTTGCTTCATCTGGTTTTTTTTTCATGAAAGTAATAGCCAGTTTTTTCTTAGATAGAGCTACTGCTAGTGAAAGCTCTGTCACAATTTGTTTAATTGTTTTGGTGATTAGCTGTAGTTAACAAATTAACGTCCTGCGTTATCGTATCTTACTATCCTGGAATATCAATATAAATAATCATAATTAAGTTCTGTTTTCAATTTAATAACAATATGATTCGATTAAATAAACTAACAAACAGATGCTATGTTTGTAAAAGTTTGAGGCCTCATATAAAATGAATTAAACTTCATATTTTTCCATTTTGCCCGATAAAATTGAGTATTTTTCCTTAAATATTTGCACACCTTACGCTGTAATTTAGAAACACATCAGGAACAACCTTGCAAAAACACCCATGTTTACACAATAAACGTGTTACATTTCGAAGATTCCAGAAGGAATTGCTCGAATTGGCTTGAACGGAGTTATCAGAAATATAAAATATAACTGACTCTTTTATGCAGTGTAATAAAGTTTTATATCATGTAACAATAGATATGGAGAACAGGAGAGAGAGACAGGAGACATAATTTTTTAATGGAATATTGCTGTGGAAAAGTTTTCCTTCTTTGTTGTGCCACTTACGATTAAGTATAAAAAAATAAAAAAAATAAAAATATCTTTATTTACAACCTCAATTACAAAAATATACAAAAACGATGGTCCCGTACTAGACTATAGTCTGTATTACGGGTACCGATGACCTTCCAATGTTACAGTTGAGAAATATTGACGTAAATTTAAACAGAGATTCAAAAAATAAAAATAAAATAAAAACAATATATATATAATGTAAAAGTTTGTGTCTGTGGGTGTGTTTGTGAGTGTATGAGTGTGTGAGTGTGGGTGTTTGTGTATCATGTCTTTATGTGTGTGCATGATTGGAGGAGTGTGGGTTCATGTATTGGTAAAGAGTAGGTATGTCGAGTAGAATTAAACTCTCACGTTAACAGCGGGTTCTAGAAATAATAACATTTTCTGTGTAATAATAATCCTTAGAGAGCAGCCACTTAGTTACAGTTTTTTTACATTTGTATCTAGATAAATTAATTATTTTCAACTCCTTATTTATCACATTATATAAGTGTGGTCCCAGGTATAGAAATTGCCTACGGAAAAAGGTCGTATTGAATGTTTGATGTTTTACTACATCTCTAGTTGAACGCTGAGTTAAGTTTATGTTAGAAAAATTTACATTAATGTCTATTAGATTACGGAATTTAAGGACAGTGTCTAGTATATAGAGTTGTCTAACAGACAATACATTGAATAAATTATATATATCATTTGTGGGAAAACGAACTGGCTTAAATGCTGACACCTTAAGTATTGCCCTCTGGCATCTCTCTAAAGGTAGAAGAACAGTTTTATGAGTACCGCCCCAAGCTACAATACAATACCTAAGTATACTCTGACAGAGAGAAAGATAAACAGTTTTAAGTAGGTTAAGTTCGGCTACCTGACGGAGTTTTTTAAAGGTCCAGATCAGTTTACGAGTACGACAACACAAATTATTAATATGCAGATGCCACGTCAGACGGGAGTCCAGAATAACCCCTAAGTATTTAATATTGTTAGTATTCTCAATTGTATGACACGAACACAAACTTAGGTTGTTATAATTACAAGTGTGAGCTTTAATTGAGAGGTCCATCGGCAAAACATCATTTTTTAAACTGAAGTTAATACATTTAGTTTTTTTAAGGTTTATTGTGAGCTTATTACAACGAAGCCAGTCCAGTATGATTTGAAAACCACTTTGCGCGTTGTGAAAAACATGCCTCCAACTTGTACCATTAAAAAGCAGGACTGTGTCATCCGCGAATGTAATTATTTTACAACAGTCTAAATTTAAAAGACACAGATCATTGATGTAGGCTAAGAATAGACTAGGTCCGAGTACACTGCCTTGCGGAACGCCATAAAGTACAGGCATGTCGGTACTCACAAGATCATTTATTTTAATTCTTTGAGTTCTGTCAGTTAAATAATCGGTAAAAAGATTTAGTGCAACCCCGCGTATTCCAAAACTTTCCAATTTAGACAAAAGGATAGGAACAGAAACAGTGTCGAAAGCCTTGGTTAAGTCGAGGAAAATGCCTATACATTTTTCTCTTTTATCCAGCTTATTGGTTATATAATTAGTTAAGTCCAATACTGCTCCCTCTGTAGATTTATCCGCCTGAAAACCAAATTGATTTTGAGCTATAAGCTTGTTAATAGTAAAAAAGTAAAAAAGTATGAGTCGAAATCGTTTTGAATCATGTTATTCTGTCTCATCTATACCTTTACTTTTCTCTACTATGTAGTCTGTTACATTGTTTACGCTTATGCAGCAGTTTTTTAAACTTGCAATAAATGTTATGTTACATGGTAATGGTAATGGTTTCTTTTTATTTAGATTTTTATTACAAATACAATGACCAAAACCAGTATCTTCTTCAGGTAATAAAATTTTAATAAGTGAATTGTGTGTTTAAACTAAAATGCAATTCCATCAAGAGGTTACAATATATAAATTAAATACACACACATAACTATGGGATATTCTATTTTCCGTTCTAAGCACTATACTTTTTGTGGAGCAGAGAGCCGTAAAGTCGTGTCATACATCAGCTTCTGTTGCATCTGCTCGTTCAGTGAGATGGGTTTGTGGACTTTAATGCTGCTCTCTTTACGACGCGGTGTTATCGACTATCGACGTTAAGGAACAGCTTACACATGACACGCTTAAATTTGGGATATAAAAGCGGGTACTTTAAGACCGCCTTCACATTTGGGGACTTTAGCAGCGCGGCAGCTGCGCGGCCGTGGGCTGACTGTGGAGGTGTCAAAATTTAGTAGTATAAACAGAAGCGCCGTGGCCGCACTGGCAGCTCGCGATAACCGTGGTTCAGTTGAAACAGTGTGCCCGGGCCCCGATGAGACAGTGTTGCAAGCGCACGTAAATATCATAGTTCTGCAAAAGAACAGCCGCTGCTAAGCTTATGCTGGCTGTTCTTTTATTGTGAAGGGATATGCTTCTGACGCGCTAACGCCCTAATGTGAAGGCGCTCTCAGCCGTCCTACTATTGCAATAAAAATCTTTGTGTATATTACAAAGACGTGTTTTTTAAACCAATTCTATAGACTTACAGATACCTACATAATTGATAAGATATGATTTTCTTGACATTTGAAAATTAGCATTTATTTGGTATAAACTTTTGTTTGAAAGTATGTTCTTCTCTATGTTTTGTTCGAGCTGTAGGAACACTATAATACTTCCCATATACTTTCTTATAATATAAAGCAGTTTATTTTCGCATCTAAATGTGCGCTGACCCTAAACGCATATAGCGCGAATCCCATTTCCGGCCATAGAACATAAAGGACTTAGCTTTTTCAAGCAAACTATTGTGTTTGATATTTTACAGCGCTTTATGATCCTTTTATGTGTGAAAATCATGCTTCTTGGCTTAGTTTTATATATTTATAACGTTAATATAATAAATGTGTTATAATTATATTTTCGCTGTTAAAAAACTAATTATTATCTGTATCACATCATATTTTGATGTCAAGTGGTGTGGTACAATAAAAGGTTAAATAAATAAATGCTCGTTAATTACTCGAAAGTAGAAAAAAAATTGACGCTTTTTATATATACTTTCGAACTACGACGAACTACGTGCACAACGAATAAATTTTACCAAGAATCGGTTACAATTTCGTCAGTACGGCTATTAATATTGTTCTAGACAAGTTCTAGATTATATAATTAGTCAATTCAATATCACTGAAGCGAAGCTAGTTGCGATAATTGCGATAATTGATCTATGAATATTATGGCATTAATGGCCGCTATAATTAATGCTAATATTCACAATGTGCATTCAGTCCTCCAGATCCGTGGTACTACACAATATTGTATGCACTTACCATGCGTTTTCGCTCTGGTTACAACATGTGATTGATCTTGTATAGAGTGTATATCTATAAAGATCTTTATATTATAAAAACAAAGTCAGGTTTGTTACAACACTTATAACTCGAGATCTGCTGGACCAATTTTCATGGTTTTAAATACTGTAAGTAATGATTAACATTTTATGCATGCGTTCAGAAATTTGTTTTTTGTAATCAATTTAAATGGGATGAATAAACTGTAACTGTATACATGTAATCCGAAATAGATGGATATTATTCAACTGCTGCTTCCTGGACAAACATCACCGTGTAACAATAACCAGTGAGAGAAATGAAATACTATACTTATGTGCTTTACTTTGTACAATTAATTAAATATAGACGTTTATATACGGTCTTTGACATTACAAATATATTCTCCAGTTTTATTTGCGAACCATTCTACTCTACAAACTATTTAGGTACCTAGTTTATTCAGATTTGTAGTGCGTCTGAAAGGATGCACTGGGACACTAAGAGTTCAGTTCTAACAGGATTGAGCACAATCTGCGACGCGAATAAACAATTATTTTAGGAAAACATTATTATGTGTACTTTACTATTTTTTAAACAAACTTTCTGAATGAACAGTTTTTTTTTTCAATAGAATATTCAGGAATAATTTGGTTGTAAATTTTGAAATGAAACGTATATACTTAATGCTATTTAATTTTGGAATATGAAAAGATCAGGCAGTACCGATAGGTTTACAAGTTTTATAAAGTTAAACGATTGACAAGTATAATAATTTAAAAAGTTATAATCATGCAGGGCTTTTTTTCTATACATACTTCAATGTTACAGATTGATATGAAATAAAACGAAGACTGATTCATATTGCAAGATATTGTTCAAGATTCGTGTGTTATTGTTTTCAAATCTTACCCATTTATTTCTTTCCTTCATCTTAAGTCTCTTCAGATTCCAAACAATGCCGTCTATTATTTCAACCTTTGCAGCCAGCTATCGCAAAAAGAATTCAATATTTTTATAAAACGACTTGTTTTCCCGCGAATGTAATATTTTGTTCGAAGCGCTGATTATCAACGAATAAGATCGGGAATGCTTTGTCAGCTTCACACTTGTCCAAAATAAAGTGTCCCCTGGGCGTCATATTTTATCGACGCCCCCCAATTTAATGGACGTCGTTAAGGTCAGATATCGTGACTCAAATCCCCATTTAGTTTTACGTACTAGCAATTACCTGAAACTTTGTAATTGAGAATTTGAATGTCACACTTGGATTTTGCGTTTCAATTGAAAAATTAATTACCACGATTTCGAATAACACGCATACAATTGAGGAAATGTTCAGAATGTTTCCCCTTTTCGTATTTAAATGTGCTCATCTAATAAAATAAATCGATAAGATTTAAACGAAGCACATAAATGTAAAATCCTTAATCACTGAATGTGTAATAAACCCTATAGGTACTCGCAAACTCATGAATTGTGAATTTTACCACTATACTGACGTTGTTAGGCCAAGGAAAAAAGGTTCTTAGTGTAACAGATATAGAGTTTAGAGTACATGTTCACGTATATTTGCGGATGAACATACGATTCGAACAATTGTCGCAAATCCGTTAAGATAGAAATAGATACATAAATCCCAGTTAAGATAGGGTTGGCATAAATGTGACAACATATGAAATTAAAGAATATACAAAACCATAGACATATTACTAGTAGGTTTATAGCATAGTTTTTAGTAGGATTTTAAGTTTGAAAAGTTTTATCTTTAATGGACATATTAATACTTGTTGAATGCTGTTTCTTTCATTTTCACTTATGGTACCCGAATAATTATGCTTAAGCTGAATTAAAACTGATTGTTTTCCACCAAAATAATACCGAAAAGCACATATTGAACAGTATAAACACAAACTTAATATTTAAAAAAGTCACAGTGACAGCCCTATTGAAATTGCCAAACGTAGCAGATAAAGCAGTCAAAAAGAGGCGATCGTGACGTTAAGTGATCCGATCCTTCGGATGCTAATGCCGCGTATTGATCTCAGAACCGATGTCGTGCTGGCTGCTGCTGGCTGCTGACTAATCAACTTGCGTAGTGTGCGTTGCGATCTACGTTTATTGGGCGTAGGGCTGCCAAATTATACTAAAAGTATAATAAATAAGTTTAATTATAATATTATGACTAATTTTTAACACGTTGTGATTAGCACTGTGGAGAATAGTGAGGCTGTAGAGAAGTGTATAACAGACTGTTTATAAGCACTTTTAAATTGTAACAATAATAATATTATATCAATGAAAAAATTTGTAAAGTTATCAATAATATTTATGACTACAAAAACATAAGATTCTGAGTGTTAAACATAGCTTACCTACATAACTTATTATTTAAAAACGTGATGCAATTTTTTTAAACTGCAGATAAAGCTCAAATCAAAAATTCTTACAGATGGTTAGATCTAACATTTCTTATAGAAGTCAGGCAAAAAAACAACTATCCGAAATGAAAATATATTCTTTAATCTAAGTAACGTTAAAGTAGGTACACATACACCGTTAAATCACAACACAAACGAAAAGATTGTGAAAAATTGTAAAGTTTACTTAAACTTCTCTATTAAGTAATTTATGTTAAAAGCTCGCCAAGTCGAGTGCACACAAGTTATACTTTAAACCGCGGAATCATAAAATATTCAGGATTTTAATGTTCTAGCCATTGCTGAAATATCACATTGAGTTATGGTTTAAATAATAATATGATTGATGTTTGAATTATTAGTTTAAAAATATGTTTTTAGTTCGTTTCTAATTGAATAAATTCTGTTTGATGAAACAAATTGTTTATTAAAAAGTTCTTAATGAAGTGAGATTAGTAAATGTCTTTCATATTTAAATACGATTATACAATTTCTATAAATGACGATTTTAAAATTATTAATTGAAAAACTAAAGTAAGTTAGTCTACAACTTGGTAATGGAATAATATAAAACTTTTGTTGTCTTTTTTTGTTTATTGGAAAGAAACGCCGATGCCATGGATGCAATTATTGGAAGATTAATATCATATATTGTACGTATTGTATTTGAAATTACCAACGCATTATTTTCTTATTGTTATTAACGTACAAATACGTGTTCAATATACCAATAGTTGTGCAACAAAAAAAACCGATATTAGATACGGGTTTTTAAAGGTTACGGCAACTAAAGTTTGTCATAAAAACTTGGGCGACCAGTGTACTCCGTAATTAGCTACAGTAAACTGATAGGCCCCAAGGCCCTACAGGGACCCACTGCTGTTTGTTTAGCACCGGCTCTTTTTTCCGCATTTTTTTGTGCCTATACTATTCTTTATTCTCTTATTTTGTTTCAAGTAGCTATTATTTGTGAATTTACTTAACGCTTCATCTAAGTAAGGATAATGTAATGAATGCTGATCATTGCACATTCATAAGAAAACCTAAGGAAATCAATTTTTGATGTGTGAAATCTAGCGTTGCATATTACATCCGGATATGTAACGGATGTATCTCATATCTATTCGATCGAATTTCCTTTACATTCAAGTTGATAGACTTTTATGCAGTTTTGAATTGGGAATTTCAAATCTTTGTGAAATATTATGTTCTTGGGGAAAAGGCAGCTAGAATCTAGATTGTATTAATATTGCTTTTGATTTTCATCATTATAAAATTAATTTATTATTGAAGGAATATTATCAGATCACGATCAAGCCTCATATGGAAATATCATGAGGTTTTATACGGATAGAGTCTTTCTCCGTAGAATGGGATTTTTACTAAATAGTTTCTCCACATACTAAAAGGGCAATTAGTACAACTATTAACCATCTCTCTCAAAACCACCAAACCATTGATTATCACGAAATAGCTCGAGTTTTCTCAACCACTTTACAAACTCGTAGACGACAATCAATTAGGTGTCTGACAAGACAAGGTTGTCTATTTTAGGGCCGATTTTTCAATCTCGAGATAAACAGTCTAATAACTACCCCTCGAATAGATTTATTCAATTATTTATCTAACTCATAACGGCTCGCCTATTTTTCAATCGTGATTTATTTGATGAATAACTATCTGACCAAATATTTCTATATTGGCAGCTCTGCTCTCGGAGTGGCGAAACAAACATATTAAATTAGTCAGGTTAGAGCGGGATAGAGTCAACTCTTGCAATTTGTCAACAACCGTCATTATGACTCACGTCAGGAGTGCATTTTAAGCAAGATTTTAAGTTTGTCTTGTATTGTTCTTGTCTTCTATGATTGTTGATTGTTGTTTTGATTCGAGTAAAGAGTTTGGTTAAATTTGTGTTTCAATTTATATATTTTACGATGGAAACGACATACTTAAAGGCAGCGTTCGGCAAATTTTCAATGGCATGGTCATCAGTACTATCAAAAACATCAATTTCAATATGATTTTAATTGATAATAATTATATAGAAAGAGGTTTAATTGTTAATAATTCTACGCTCTATGTTATGACATACGAAAATATCCCAAATTTGACGCGTCAGTTGTCAACTCAAACGCCTAAGGGCGTATTCAGAAAGAAAGCTTGAAACTTATAAGCGCTTATCGGCGCTTATCGGTGCTTGTCAACGCTGGTTCGTTCTACACAAAGGAAGCAGGTTGAAGGTTGAAGGAAGGTATGACAAATTTTATATGGCAGCGCCCAGCGCTGACCAGCGCTTGTCGGAACTTGTCGGCGCCGATCAGCGCTTATCGGCGCATGTTCATATATTTTCCTGCGCGGGTTACCAGCGCTGACAAGCGCCGATAAGCGCTTATAAGCGCTTATAAGTTTCAAGCTTTCTTTCTGAATACGCCCTAACCGTCGAATAGCGCGCTATCTGGCCGTTGGAGCGGCAAATAGATTTATTCCTCAAATAACGTAGTTATTCGATAGATAAGTTCTATTCGTCTATTGAAAAATTGAATATTTTGTTAACTGAAGAATAAAGTCTATCTAGCTGTTTATCTGGGCATTGAAAAATCGGCCCTTAACCGAATAAAATATTCGGCTCAGTTTTGTAAGTTTAATTAAATAATATTGGAATATTCTGAGTCATTTACAGAGTAATTTAGTTTCAAGCACACTTGATTAAAATTAGAGTGAAAATGGATTTCAATGGTACATTGATGGAAATTTGTAACTGGGACACGCTTTAATTATTTGTTCTTGGAAACTTATAAATATCAAATAAATAATAATCGGCTTTTTCATCGTCGACGTGACCTAGTCTAGACTAGCTAGTTGAATTATCTAGGCAATAAAAGATAATAAATTTAAAATATATTTAATCGTGAGGCTGATTCAAATTATAGCATCTCTTTTTACAGTTCTAGGAAAGAAAATCATTGTTAGAATATTTACCGATTATACAGCGAAAAATTCAACTGATTAAGATTTTGACTTTAATATGAAACGGGTCTAAAGTAATCAACAACAATACACGCCAAAAAACCTACTTAAAATGAATATAACTGCTTTTTATCCCCTTTTTACCTTTGTATATTTAAAGCATAAAAGTTAAGTAGGCCAAGACAAACATAAGAGCCGTTCACACTCGCAGGCGCGAGTCGTAAAGAAGCTGTTTACGAGGCATTAAAATTAATTCTATAAGGACACCGAAACTTACTTAGCTCTCTGTTGGTACAGCACATTGTCATAATCGTAATGCATTAGCCTCGATGTCCAGCGTCGAGATAGCAGCTACGTTTTGGCCAATGTGAGTCAAATCTAGTATGGTATCTACAATATGTTTATTTAGATACTTTTTATTGCACACATAATATATGTATAGTTACTAATAATATCAAAGAAAACCCGATGGAATATATTTGCTACCTACTGGCACTTATTGGCAGTGACATTTTAAGCATCTATAAATTTAAAAAATAATTCATTATTTATACACGGAAATATAATGAAAATAATGAGTAAATGTACCTATTGATTGATTTAGATTTATCTGTAAAGAGAAGGTTTATGTTTAATAATTAAGTTTATTCTGTGGGGTTTAAAATAAGAATACATAAAAAAATATTGTATATTACAGGACACTTTATACCAAATAGAACTAGGATTAGATGTCGCACAGGTATACAATTTCAATCGCGTAGCACACGTAGCTCGCTACGAAATACCGTAGCCGCTACGAGAAATTACTTCTACAACTTCTTCATGCTAAAGAGAAATTCAAATTTACAAAAATACACGCTAGAAAATAAGTGCATGAGTGATATTATTTATATTGTGTTATTATTTATAGTGTAGGTATTTATATTATTTATAGTGTGATATTATTTATATTTTAGGAATAAATGGAAATTCTCACAGAATTCTTATAGCTACATAAGGAAAACGCAAAAAACGGGATTTACGGGGTTTACTGTCACAAACTAATTATAGCTTCTGACAGTGAAATATGCCTCGGGTTAAACCATTTTTTGCTCAAACCCCATGGATATTCGTCATAATAATGGCCTATCTTAGTTGGTTTTTGCGTATCTTAATTCCGTGCGTTTATTATGAATTTAGTATGAAAGATTTTATAATATAAAAATGAAAAATGCTGTAGTAACAACTTTACAGCTTTCATTTGGAAACATTTGAATAATTATTGTAGAGTATTCAAAAAGTTTGATCGGATTTATGCATGTGGGATATAACATGTACCTAAACTGTCATTGTGTATAAAATCCAAATTGAATCTAATTATAATCTATACTAATATTATAAAGCTGAAGAGTTTGTTTGTTTGAACGCGCTAATCTCAGGAACTATACTGGTCCGATTTGAAAAATTCTTTCGGTGTTAGATAGCCCATTTATCGAGGAAGGCTATAAGCTATATATCATCACGCTAAGACGAATAGGAGCGGAGGAAACCGCGGAGCACAGCTAGTTACTTATATGGTGAATAATATATATTTAATACAATTAAGTATATACTACTAATACCCTTATCACGAGAGTAATCGTGAGTAAAATCGCTTACAGTCCTACGAATGTATTTGTTTTCCTCAACTATTTTAGGACATGCAATGTAGAAAATAAAAAATACATATTATTGCACCACGAAGTGAAGGAACTAAGTTTTCAGGGTGCGGTTAAAGGAAGGGTCACTTTCCCCTGGGACCACAAAATGTAGGCCGATTGTTTGGGGACTTATTTATTTTTTAGTGTGGATAGTTGGACACGTTTTATGTCCCGGTGGTACATAGTAGATGGCACATAAAAATGTAAAAGATTTGTTTATTTATATGTTCAACCAACATTTGTTGAGTGGTAATTAAATAGGTACCTACATTAAATAAGTAAATTTAAACAATAACAAATATAGGTTAATACAATTTTTAATTTTATCACTTTATCGCTAAATCACACTACACAGAGCTATATTAAAAGGTAAAATCAGATTTTTATTAGGAAATTAATAATTATAGAATAATGCTTGATTTAACTGTAAATGACGCAATATATAATGTGCCTACCAATATATTGTTTATCTATGTCAGCAATATTTGTGTAACCATATTAGGATTCGAAACCGATCTGCGAATCTTAATATGGTATACAGCGACTAGTCGCTATCCAACCAAGCTCTGTGCGCACGTCAATAAATTAATACAATTTATATTATAAATATATACATATTCTTCTAATTGCCTTTCATTGAACAACTACCAACAAGATAGGCAAAATATATAACAATTAATGATCACAATAACTGTAAATATGACACACAATTATTATTCAAATAATTTGTTTTCTAATTTATATCGCTTTGCATGCTTTGAATTTAGATTTAAAAGACACCGAATAATATTATTTCGCAAGCTGCGTATTAACAGATAAAGTTGTAGGCGTTAGTGTAGTGAGAAGCAACTGGGTCTAAATTAACTGCGGATATACAGAATCGTGTTATTAGAAAGTTCGGCACCACGCTCTCGAGGGAGCCTCACGAGTAGTTATATTATAGCACTGGATAAGGTACTTACAATTTTTTGATAACCTATTGGATAGAATAAGGAAATATGTATAAATTATAAATATTTTTTATGTTTATTACTGAAAGATCTTTTAAACATGCAAAATACATACCAACGCGTAGTTTGCGTTTCCAGAGATATTTTAAGCAAATAAATAAAAGTTTGGTGTCTGTATTGTCATAAAAAACGTTTTTTTTATTATAGATTAAACTATTGTCAAGTTCATTATATGTATTAGCATACATATAATGAACTTGACAATAGTTTGTTACCCAATTTATGAAATATCTAGTAATATAATATTTATATCCGTGTACTTTGATGCTATTTATATCACATGGATAGTTCTCGTTTCCGAACTCGTTGTGAACGCAATCTCTTAAGCCATTCATATTTTCAACATGTTTATTAGTGTTGAGGGAACGTTGGATTTATTGTTTTGTTTCATATTAAATGTGCGAATAATGAAGGAAATATAAGCGGTTTAAATTTTGTATGAAGGCTAGTTTTGTAATGTATCATTTTACGTAACAATAAAAATCTTAAATTTATTTTCATAAGTACAAGTGCAAATATTATATAAAATTCGTCCGCTTCTGAAATGTGTTTTTTATGTCGTTTTAATTATAAATAAATAAATGAATTTGTCTAAAAGGAAGGTAATTGGATAATAAAGTTTATTTTAGTAATAAAATGTTTATTTTTAAAATCTACAGTTCAAAATATCATAATATCTTCCATTTTCCTCCCTTATTTGGTATTCTAATGAACTGTTTATTGTTTAAATATTGTCTGGTGCATCAAACTACAGGTGAATGTATTATTCCAGATTTCAAATATTCATGCAATTCAATTAGAGAACAAGATTCTTCAAGAAGAAGACTTGTTATTGTTTTTATTAATCTAAGGTGAGAGAACTGAGAAATGCTAAAAAATTAACAAAAATAATGTGTTGTTCACTTTTTCATTTTACGACGTTATTTTAATTTTCAAATGGGATCTACGTGCCTGATGCTTCAACCGTGTTATTATATACTGTTTGAAATGTCGGCAAAAATAAAATTATGAATTAATCGCGTTAAAATCCGTTAAACGTGACTAACTCTTGAAAAGCAAAAATAACTCGATTCTAATAGCTAGTACGTACACATAAATATTTTATGATTCCCTTTTCTCGTAAATAATATCGGAGGCAGTTAAAGTGATATGTGTGGAAATATCATAAAGATTAGTTTTGACAGTCACAGCACGTATGTACTCATTGCGCACATTAAACTATGATAAAGTACTTGTATAGTATTATTGTGAAAAGGTTATGGTTAAAAATTATAGCTATCGTAAAGACGCGGAAGTTTCGTAGGTAGAGCAACTGGATAAAGCAAATATGAATAAATATATAGTTAAAGATCAATACCATCTTGTGAATTATAAATATGTGAAGTCGATATATAATATGAATTATAAATATGTGAAGTCGATATATAATATGAATTATAAAAAAAATACAAATAATATTACTTATAGATGTGTTATTAAGCTTGAATCAGCTAGGAATGCGCTTTGCGGCCTAATCATTATTGAGACACACACGCGTTTTCCATCTTTTTCTTCCTTCAATGATTTATGGTTAGGTAAGTAGGTAGATAGTATGTGTTTATAAGAATATAAAGTGTGAAAATATGAAAGCCGTAGCGTGGAAAACGCATAAAACTTAAAAGGTGCATTGTATGTGATTGTAATATAACAATAACGGTACCTTAAGTAGACTTTTATTTCATTCCTGCAGAGAACTAAGAACTCACTATAACAGAACTAACAAAACCTGTAAAATATAATGGGTTTTTAGAAGAATGAAGTCACAGAAGTTTTAGATTATTATCTGAAATCTTTGCAATGACAGGCGTTAGAAAGTCCTTAATAAATCAGAGCTAACAGGAGTGTTTTACAAAATAGATTAAAAGTTAATAAAATATGTATAAAGATGATATCATAGCAAGTTGTTCGATCACATGGAAGAAACTAGAAAATTGTTCAGTGGAGCAAGCCTACGGGCGACGAGCGAGTGACCAAAGTCGGAGGAATATCCGATATTTTAGATATATATTATTATAAATATAACTGTAACTTGTCATTTTTAATATTTATAAAGTGGTCTATAAGAAATGTAATTATATATTCTGAAACACGATAATTAATAGCACAAATTGATGTGAAATGAACTCGCGTCTTTTGCTAAAGCAATGCTTACATGGCCCTGCTGATTATTGAAGTGAAAACTTCTTTAGCGGCGTTGGGTATAAAATCTTAAACTCGCTTCAGGACACGTGGCCTGATCGAAAAAGCGTAAGACGGATGTTTTTTTTTTTTTTTTTAGCCCTTATATTCCATGCGTAAGACGGATACCATTCCAAAATATCAAACATGCTGAACCTTTGCTGAACGTTAATAATCAAGTTTTCACTTCTGCCGGCACTCCTGGAGTGCAACCCGTCTTTTTTATTATTATTTTTATTTAATAAATATAAAATAATTAGATTTATCTTATCGATAGGTATATATTTCCTTTCTGAAATTGTATTACATTTTATTTTACAAAATAGCATTTATATACTCATAATCACGGCTCATGAAATAATTTCATATCTACAATAAAATTATAGATTTTGTATCTGTCACAGAAGATAATAACAGTGTAATAATATCGCATAATCAGAAGCATAGAAATCTAAATAACAAGGCACTAGAAGTCGTAAGCGCGCGTGACATTGTCGCCGCTCAGGTGGTTACCATGCCACAAGTCTGTTCGTCGCTTGTTCAGTTGTTCCTGACACGTGCGTGAGTAAACATGATGTGTTGCAGCATTTCCCAGTGCGGAAATTCTTACATAAATTGTAATTATACTAATAAAGGAATAACATTTCACCGGCAAATATTTTTGTTTATAAATATTGCCGTTTTTCCTTAAAATTAAACAATATTTACAAGTAATACGAATGACACAGTCAACCGTTCCTCTCATCACGTTTAGCTATACATTGCCTTTTACTATTGTCAACATCTGACAGGTCGGTTGTTTTAACTGCCAGATGTTATCAAATGACAATTACAAGAAGCAATGTACTGCATTGTTAACGATAAAGAGTAAATAGTCGCAAGCTAGTGATGTGATGTGTTAAATTTTTTTTGCGTAATACGATGTTAAAATATAATTTATAATTATGTATGTAGTAGTTAACTAGGTTTTTATTTATTTCAATATAAGTCTTATGACGACTGATGGTATAATTGGATTATATTTTAATTTGAATTTTATTTTATTTTTATAACTGATATATATAACTTTTTTAACTAAGTACATGGATACAATCATTTTCGGACAATTTTACTGTCGATACAGAATCACATTAATTAAATATACAATAATGCCATAATGTAAAGGACATTCTTCGTATAGGTTAATGACAAAACTATTTTATCCATAATAAATAAAATAAAATAAAAATAAAATAAAATAAAAAAAATAAAAAGCCCATTTATTCTGAACTAAAAACTTATACACTACATATACATATTTTCTTATTCACTATACAATTATAAAATATCTCGTAGTTCAGTGTGCCGTTTGGCATAGGCCTCCTCCAACATCTTCCACTGGATTCTGTCCCTCGCTACTCTTCTCCAGTGTGGACCCGCTGTCAGTTTTAGGTCATCCTCCCATCTTGTTTGCTGACGACCTCTGCTACGTTTGCCGTCACGGGGGCACCAGTTGGAAACAGTAGTGCTCCATTTATTTTGTATGTCTCTAATCATATGGCCGGTCCATCTCCACTTTTGTTGGTCTATACGTCTAAGTATATCAGTTACTTGGGTTTTCTTTCTGATTGTGCTACTTCTCACTTTGTCCCTTAATTTTATTCCTACCATACTCCTCTCCATGGCTCTTTGACATCGTTCTAGTTTCTCTCTGTGCAGTTTAGTAAGTGACCAAGTTTCGCATCCATATATTATAACCGGGAGAATACAAGTATCAAATACTTTTCTTTTAATTGTCATACTAAGTCCGTTAGATTTCACGATTTCTTTAAGTGACCAATATTTCTTCCAACCATTAGCTATTCTTCGATTGATTTCTTTTGAAGTTTGATCCTTGTGGCAAATTATCTGTCCTAGGTATATATATTCCTCTACATATTCGAGAGGATGGTTATCTATTTTTATAATAAAAAATAGATAACCATCCTCTCGAAATTTTATCCATACTTTATTATTATTTATTTTAATATATATATATTATAATTAATGTGAAAGTAACTCTGTCTGTCTGTCTGTCTGTTACTCAATCACGCCTAAACTACTGAACCAATTTGCATGAAATTTGGTATGGAGATATTTTGATACCCGAGAAAGGACATAGGCTACCTTTTATTGCGAAATATGTACCACGGCCGAAGCCGGGGCGGGCCACTATATAAAAATAATTTTGATTTTCGTACATGTCAATCATTAGTTGTCAATCCTGTCAAATACGGTTGAATACGGTCAAAATATTGTTTGACATTCATGCGTTCAAAAATGTATTTTGTGTAAAATAATTAAAAAGTAAAAAGGGTGAATAAACTATTGTCTGTATTTTTTTTTAATCAATTATTGAAAAGTGCAATTAAAGCAGATACATAAAAATTCCTCAAATATTTGTGTTTACGCGTGCTTTCAGAAATTGATAAGGTATTTTCGGTGAGGAAACTAACCAAGAAGGATAGTTCGATTAATTATTTTAAAAAAAATCTCTAAAAATGTAAAAATTCTGACAACTATTTGTCGCGATTTCGTCGACTGCTTCAACAATATTGCGTTGAAATAATATTATGTATAACGTTAAAATTGAAACGGAGGCCCTGGCTCATTCGATTGAACCAAGCTAAATTGCGTTTTGAAGATTACATCCATTTACGCGATGCAATTAGCACAGAGAAGAAGATGCAGAAAATATTGGGCTATTTAGGTGCTTAGGTGCTATTTTACCGGCGACATACACAGGTAGCCCAAGTCATACGCATGAATATGCGCAAGATGCAATGACATAATATTATGTTCGTCATTATGGTCGGCCTGGATCTATTCATTACATTTACATGAAATCCAAAATGGATGGAAATTATTCTACTGCTGCGTCCCGGACAATTATCAAGTGATCGGCTCGACATTACCACACGTGTTTTCAAGCAATGAGTTACATTAAAGCAACACATCTTTCGGATTATTCAATGATGGATGTATTCAATCGATCCAGACCGACATTATGTTGTAATCACGAATATGATTGATGGACCGTGTGGCACCATCAACCGCCAATCACCATGCATGGTTGACAGCGAGTGTTCCAAAAGGAATCCACGAAAATTTACTGTAGAAACTATCACAGCCAACAAGATGATAGTGGTAGAACTATCATAACTAAAGTGAAAGGAAACGATTTCGTGGTCGACACCAGTTAAAGAATGAAAAGAGTTAATCCGAATGCATCCCAGGCTGCAAAACGTAGTTTAATTCGATAATTTTTCTCTGGCACGTGTATGAAGTAATCAAGTATCTAATTATTGTTTTAAGTATCTAATTTTTTTTATTCTTTTTCCTATACCTATGTGTTATTCATCGAAATAAAATGCTGTTATATATCTTTATTTATTTTGTATCATTGTATTCCATTCATCAAAGCCTAAATTAGTTCCAAGCCCAAAGGTAACACGACATTCATTGACTGGGCGGTACGAAGTTCGCCGGGCCAGCTAGAAAAAATTAAAATTAAAAAAAAATTCAATAAAAATGTAAAAAATTAAAATTATTTGTTGCGATTTCGTCGACTGCGTCAACAATATTGCGTAGCTATAAACAAGTTAAATTGCGTTTTGAAGATTGCATCCATTTACGCCATGCAATTAGCACAGAAGAAGATGCAGAAAATGTTGGTCTATTGATTATTTTACCGGCGACATACACAGGTAGCCCAAGTGAATATGTGCAAGATGCAATGACATAATAATATGTTCGTCATTATGGTCGGCCAGATCTATTCATTACATTTATATGTAATCCAAAATGGATGGAAATTATTCAACTGTTGCTTCCCGGACAAATATCAAGTGATCGGCACGTCATCACCACACGTGTTTTCAAGAAAAAAATCCGATCACTGATGAGTTACATTAAAGGAACACATCTTTGGGATTATTCAATGATGGATGTATTCAATCGAATGACGAAAATCTGGCTTGCAGCATGCACACATTTTAATTTTTTTAGTCGAAAGAATAAAATATATGAGTGTGCGGGGATTGCTAATCCTAAAACCGATCCAGACCGACATGACGTTTTTATCACGAATATGATTCATGGACCGTGTGAAACCATCAACCAACAAACACCATGCATGGTTGACAGCGAGTGTACGAAAAGGTATCCACGAAAATTGATGGCAAAGACCATCACAAGCAACGATGGTTACCCACTGTATCAGCGTCGATCGCCTAATGATAATGGTAGAATTATTATCACAACTAAAGTGAAACGAAACGATGGCGTGGTCGATAACAGTTAAAGAATGAAAAGAGTTAATCCATGCTGCACAGCTTATTAAAATTCAATCATTTTTCTCTGAGACGTGTTTGAAGTAATAAATTAAAATACTATTACATATCAATCCATATAAATATTTATTTTGTATCATTGTATTACGTTCATCAAAGCCTAAATTAGTTCAGCTAAAAGGTAACACAACATTCATTGACAGGGCGGTACAAAGTTCGCCGGGACAGCTAGTATTAAATATATTCTTTGTAGATTTCCACAATGTCCTGACATTAAGGACAAATGGATATCCGCGACTGTGAAAAAAAATTTGTTAATTTAATCGGTGTACATACATAAAAAAATACACAAAAAAAAACATACCGGCCGAATTAATAACCTCCTCCTTTTTTTGAAGTCGGTTAATAACTTTTAAATCTCTTTATAAACTACTTTCGTTGTACTCTTGTTCTATCTCTTCACGCCGTACTCCAGCAACACTCTCTCTTACTCTCACTTTCTAATTGATTTTGAATTTTTTGTTGTATGTGTATTCGGGACATACTACTAATATTGATAAATACGAAAGTTTGTCAGTCTCTGTTGTCTTTCCTATGTTATAGTGTAAAAGGGCTCGCAGTACATTTCAGATCTTTAAATTTATACTTTCAGCAGGAAATGCTATCATGTGGGTCGATTTTTGTTATGGCACAATTATTGTTATAACTCTTATAGTTTTGGTGGTCTGGCGCGGTTCTGCATCAGGTGTTCGAGATTTTCAAATTTATACTCTCAGTTTCTAAACCCCCTCCATTTTTTTAAATATATAATGTACAGACACTGTTTTATTATTTGTATATATAGATAAATAAATATTTAAGTACATAACATATTTTTATTTCTTATACCTATATCTACAGTCTGCCGTGGGCTCACGAGATGAGCCTACCACTGTATTAAAATCAACAACTATATATTTCTTATTTGTTAAGGATGAAAAAATTAGCGCCGATGCGAAGCTTACAAAAATGATACAATATAATGATCAAGACATTCCTGAAACGTTTGGTTCATTAATTGATACATTTAATAACACCAAAAATTCTTTTTACACCATCGTAGCTGATTTGTCGACTTTGAATGTGCTTAATTTAATTATATCGAGTAATACTAAGTAGTCAACAATGTTTTAATTACATAGTTGAAAAATAATAAAGGTTATTTTTAAAAGTAAGTTTATATTTTTGTTACAAGAAATATTATAATGCAAAGCATGAGGGAGTGCTGTATGACCGGAATGTATTCATTGCATTATTCTGACGAATATTTAAATTACCATATTCTAGTTTACGGACACAACATTCGACATTGAAAAACACAACAAACCATAATAAAAAAGGAGATTTCTCTAACACATAAACGATATTATCGTGTCGTTTTACAATTAATACTTCATTGAGCACTGTAAATGGTAAGTTGACGAAATACATAATATCAATACCGAGACCCTGATTAGCATGTTGACCCTCAATCTTTTATCGTTACACTTCTGCTGAACTTTAACTTTACATAATATTATTAACTCTGCACATCAATATTATCTATCAAGATTTATTACTTCAAAGGTTCAATGTACTTTAGTACACAGGAAACGACCTTATATTCGGAATTCCCTATTTCATCGGAATTTGGTCAACTCGTTAATATATTTTATTTTCTGAGTTGGAAGTTTTACTAAGTACTAACGAATTATGATAATAAAGGCAATTTTCAAACGGAAAAAGAACCATACGGTAACAAATATAATAGAAATATCCAGTAATAGCTTCCCAAGTGGCCACAATTTCCAATATTGTATGAAAGTCCGTCGCACGCGAAACCATTATGGTAGTAAATAATTTAAAATTTGAAAAGCTTTTCAATCTACAAAATAATCACTGAAATTATTAAAAAAACACATATTTTGTCATTTTATTTTTTAACAAAGCAAAAGCATGGCTATCTATTGCAATTCTATGATAACAATTTAAATACAGTTTATACTTTATACTTTTTTAAAGTTAAAACAGTTTTGCGTCACGTCGCTGCCGATCCTATGATAGCTTCACAGTACATTGTTTCATCTTTGGCGCGAAATTATAAAATTATTTGTAGCCTTTTGTGAGAACTTGAAAGCTAATAGAGCTTCATGTGACGTCACAGAATGAATGCGGATATTGTTAGTTAATAGTAACAGTTTATGAAATAATTCATAATAATATATTGGGCACAATTCACTAATTTTCTTCGTGAATATTATCAAAAGTAAGGGAAGAGATTGTATTTATTCACTAATTTAAACTCAATTGTACATGAGTACTTTGCTACTACAGAAGCGATAAATAATTATTTAATTTAATTCGAGTATTATTATATTTTTTTTTAATCTTTAAACTATGTACTTATGTAGAACAGTTTAGTCGCGAAAGTAATTGACAGGCCAACAGACTTATATATTTATAGAAAACGAATAAAATGAATTGCATTCTACTAAGTACCAATAATATCGTATTACAGCGTAATATTTCTCAAATGTTATTGATATTTAATTCGTCCACTACCATTAAGACTAACAGAGCTGTAAAACTGCGAACGTTAGCAATGAAATCGCTCTTATTGTCTACAAAATTGGATTGAAAATTGCTTGTATGTTGTACAATTCAATTTGATGCCCCATAACTTCTTTTAACAGCGATGAAGACTGCAGTATAATTGTGCATTATTGTTCAAGTATGCATAATGCTGTCTCAATGTATTTGAGATTCAGTTTTCTATATGAGAAAAGATTAGTCTAAATCCCCTTTTAAACGATTCATAAAATTTGAATGCGCATTTAGATTTTCAGTATGTTCTCTAATATAAGATTTTATCGTATTGCTCCACTAATATTATATTACGGCAATAATGCCGAAAAAGAAGCATCCTCGTTACATAGAGACAAAGCTTATGAATTTCTGAGTTTGTGACTCTGGATCTACTGAACTGATTATAAAAATGATTTTATCAATAGAAAGCCACGGTATCTCTTAATGTCAAAGTACACATATAATTGACAGTAACATATTATAATAATCTAAAGGCATCAACAGCATATGATTTTCAGTACCATTACTACACCAATAAACGAACGGACTTTCTATTGTTCATAATATTATTTATTCCCTAATCCATTCTCGTCACGGCCAAAAATACCAAAACCATCAGGCATTACTACGCATGATTGAACCTATATTAAAAGACCACTAAAGCAAACCTAACTCGATACATTATCACAAATTACTATTGTTTCCTGGACCATTCTTCCAACTTTTCTAGAGAAAACATAACTTAACCTATTTGTTGTATTCATAGCGGCTAACAAAGTTACTTTCTGACAGCTTCGGGCCATGTTTTTCGGTTTCGTCATTAATTACTCTCAGCTCATTAACCTCACCAAGGAGGTCTCGTGAAAGAATTATACTCACGAGGTAAGTAGGCTGGAAGAATGATTTAACGATACTCTTACGGCGTACGTCTCGTATTTAATACGCCTTTTGAATTATAGATAATGGAAGTAGAAAGCTATAACAGGCTTATTATTTCTCTTTGAGGAAAATCACTTCGTTGAGACCATTAGAAACGTATAGCTATGGTATTTTTGTCTTCTGTTTGATTTTAAGAAAACAATTAACATTTAGGAATCATGTATTGAGAAATTATTATATTATTAACTATAAAATCTTTTTAATTGATTTTAAATACGATTTATTTCTTATAATATTATCAAATGTAATATTATGTAACGTTTTGGACGAGCAACTGTGGTCACAGGCAGAGAGAACGTTTCTAAAAGTATGAAGTTACCGCTTACTAAGTTAAACTACCGCCACTAATATTGTAATACTGTGCTACCGCTAAGTTCGAGCTTTTGTTAACATTTGATATCATGATTTTTTTTAATATTCAAAGAAATGGACTCAAAATAAAATAGAAAGAGAATGAATACAATTCCTATGTGAAATGTCCCTGTGAAAATATGTCCACTTATATCACATACAAAATTTAGTTAACTATATAACAAACACTATAAAAAGTTTTACATTGGTAGGTCTACTGCCTTTTCGCAGTGAAAATACGGCAAACAATTTTCGGCGAAAAGGCAGAAAACCGGTATGAAAATATTTAAAGTATTTAACAGCTCGAATAAAATAACATACGTCTACGTAACCAGTAGATAATATTGCATTTTCCGCAGTCGATTGAAAAAGCTTTGTCCCTTTGGTCAATTCACAAACTAAAACTATTTGATTTTACAACTAAAATAAGTTTCCTGGCGACTGGCAGAGAGCCAGCGCTTACTGCAAGGTACTTGTTGTAAGTTATCATTTAAAGCCTAGTATTTGCAGTCGGTAGTTACGTTTAAACGAGGCTTTGCACTGGCTCCAGTCCAAACGAGGCATATTGTT
>CAJQZM010037365.1:17255-32955 GCA_907164665.1 Colias nastes | reverse complement strand
ACAGTGAATTTTGTGGAGAAAATGTTGCACAATTTTGCGCCATATCCGTTACGACCACCAGTCACTTTTTCTTCTTCGTCATTGTAATTTGAAGATGTCAAGAGATGTCCAAAGATCATAGTTGGGACAAACATTTTCTCCTCTTTGTGCATAACGACTGGAATACCACATCCGTTGTTGTAAACAGAAATTGTATTTTGTTCTTGATTTATTTCAATTCTAATCACGTCCATTTTTGGGTCTCTTTGTTTGTTGTCAGCTGCGTTTACTAATATTTCGTCATATATTTTATATAAACCTGAAAAAATAATTTTGATACAAAAAATCACTGAGATAAAATTTATAACTACGCATTGAAGACAAATTTTGTATATATAACATTTAATAAATAACTAGAATTGTATAATATAATAAAACATTTAACGCCTTATTTTTTAGCAGTAATATGCAAAATTGTAAGCTGTTTTGCTACAATTAATTTTCAAGTGTGATTATGAGTGACGTCATATTTCAATCATCAATGAATACCAAATAATAACATTACCTGGCACAAAAGTCAGTTCTTTCTGCACCATACACTCCTTGGTCTTATCGTACACCCACATAGTCTCTGTGGACCGTTCAACGGATCCAATGTATGTGTCAGGCCTGAGGAGGATGTGCTCAAGTTGCGACTTCTTTTGGTATATCTTCTCAATGCTACCCTTTTGGTTTTTGGCGGGCACAGCCTCGCCAGTACCATTTGTGGTACCATTGTTCATTTTTGAGAACATTGTCTGCAATAAAGTCCAAATATAATGTATGTAAGTAATAGTCTTAATAAATATGCGTTTTTTCAAATTCAAATAGACTGAATCTTTAAATTATTAGGTGCCCATTAAAATAGCAACAATAAAATATATTTCAAATAATTAATGTCTATGTGTTTAGTTAACCACTTTTTATAATAGAATACATACAAGTGGTGTGTACTTCTACTGTATTTCATTCACAGTTGTATGTTTATGTTTTAGAAGGCTGACAATCAACAAGTGTTTAGTTAAAGAAAAGATTTTACTATAACTTAACATTTTTATGTGTTATACTTTTATATAGACTAAGTATAGACCTATATATTTGTTTATTAGCAACAGGTTTCACATGGTATTTGTACAACTGCTACTTTTTTTTATTTTTTCAATTTCAGTTAATTTTGATAAATTAATTGTATCTGATGAATTTGACTGTGAATAGTAATTGCAGGTAAATCTCAAAATCTATTTTTGATTGAAGGTAGATATAGAATAATTGCAGTAACGGACTTTTCATATAGCGCTTAGTCAAAAGACCTTGCGCCAGTCTCCATTCGTGAATAAATACAATATCAGACATATGCAGCGCATGTAATTATTAATAAGGACGATGTCCTACTTCATAAATGCATTAAATTATTCCCAAAAGCCTTAATATCTCTCCATAACCTTTTATAATTTATGAACTAAATAATCGTTAAAGAAACAATAAAATATGATTTGGCACATACATTCAATGCTACATAAACAAACTACAATAATATGCCCGACGACCGTTACCGATCAAAATGCCGCCAAGACAAGTATCAAGTCCTCACCTTTATATCAGCCATCTTGATAGTTTTGCTTATAAAACGTGCGCGATCAACGCTAAACACGCCCTGTCTTGAAAACAAGACTTTATTAGTGCAAACGCTAATTATTTTTGCAAAATAACATTTTAATTCCGTGAATTGCTAATGCACGACCGCAGCGTATCTCGAACTTGACAAAGAGTAAAGACGCCAAGCCATAAACAATAAGTATATTTTTAAAAATCATTCTTTGCCAGGTACTGAAAAAGTAATCATTTCTCTATGAAGTACAAATTATTTTTACAATAAGATACAATGACTATACAATTAAATTATTTGAGGTAAAATAAAATATTAGCAATATTTTCTTGTCCGGAATGTTGAAAATCAAGTAGCAACTTCGCGTACCTCAATGCGATAACACCTTTTTAAACGTCTTCCTACTTTCTTATTTAGGCTTAGTCTACTATTGCAGTAAAGTGAATGGGAGCATTCAATGCTTAGATTCAATGCTAAGATTCAATGATATTTAAATATAAATTTACCAACGAAAGCTTTTCCATAGTGACATATACTTAGATCATTAAGTAATGGATAACACTCACAGGCGCTTCCCCTTTTGCCGAGGTATAAGATTATTCGAATCGAAAAATCTTATGCTTTCATAAAAACTACTTGCGTAATCGATTACAATTCGTAAAACATCGAAAGGACGTCTGCGAGTGCTCCGCTAAAAATGCCGTTTTGTCCTGTCAAGTCTTGCAGAAGCAATTCAAACATGTCGAATATTAAACAAGATGGAATAACCTTTCATTTCTGTATATTTTTTTATTTTTTTAACGTACATTTCTAATTAAATGCAATTTCTAATAATCGTCGATGTATCGTTTAGCGATATGATCAAGACAAATAATCGAGTCATGTTTACTCGATCATTGATGCGGCCCCACGAGACTATCATGGAAAGAAAATATACAAATTTAATCTTTATGAACTAAGAGATAAAGTTGAATTTAAAACGCGATAATGAACCGCATTCTTTACGAGACTATCTTGTAAAGAAATACAAATTTAATCTTTATGAACTAAGTGGTAAAGTTGAATTTAGAACGCGATATTGAACCGCACTCCCCACGAGACTATCTTGGAATGAAATACAAATTTAATCTTTATGAACTTAGTGATAGAGTTGAATTTAAAAACACGTCGCTTAAAAGGTCGTAAATTTTTACGACTTTCGTGACACAAATTATTTTTGTGAATGTGTGATTGTGTTTCATCAGTGTGAGTTACCCTCCCCGCACCAAAATCAGCAGAAAGTTTAGTTAGAACATTTGCCAGCGTACTCCATCCATTACTTAATGATCTAAGGACATAATACATATATTACTTACTCTATGGTTTTTGAAAGGCCACATCACTAAGGGTCCTTTGCCTTCATTTGAGCGATTAAAAAAAAAAACAAATTGACGTTGTCAAAATATTAAAAAATATTATGTCAACTTTCAACTTTGGTTTATTTGACACTTATTTGACATAATAAAAAGTTAAAAGAGGTTATGTTTTTAATATAGCAAATTTGTTCTGAATTCATTTATAAAGTATTTACTATTACAAATTTCACAAACATGATTTTACCATGTACATTAAACTTATTTAAAAGAGCTTTTACAGCTCTTCGATACCCAATACAATATAACTGCGTTAATAAAAGTGGTGTTGTGAATTATTATAGTTCAAAAGTAGCTAAAACTATACATGATACTAATACAAGAGTTGCAAAGGATGTAATATTATTTAAATATGAAAATCCCAAATATTTTATGTACATGAATACCTTCGCTATTGTGCAATATGTGTTTTGGACTTATTTAGGTGTATTTTCACTAAAGAATCTTAAAGATGCTCCTGTTGACACTGCGAAGATAGATGAGTCTACTCCGTGGTTTAGAAAAATCAATCTTGGTGAAAATAAGTATAAGAATACATTAGGAACAGTTGCACTACTAATTGGTATGAAAAATTATTAATTTTCTGTTGCATTCATAAATGTAAATACATAGATCAAATGACCTGCTTGAAGATAATTTGTCTCTTATATTTTGAATGTTATAAGTGACTCTTGTCTATCTGTTATCCTTTCTAAGGATATCTCTGAATAGATTGATGAAATTTGTAACAGATGTAAGCATATAAAATGTAATACCTAGCCTATATTTTGTTAACACATTCTTTTACTTCTATAGCTACTCATTATTATAAATATTTTCAGGCACTGGATCTCTAAGTGTAATTTGGATGTACACACTACGGTCTGTGAGATATCTAATACTCAATAAAGGAGGACAACACTTAACATTTGTCACCTACACTCCGCTTGGTAAAAATAGAATAATGAAAGTACCTATAGAGAATGTGTGTTGTAAGGAAGATAGGAAATTAGCTAAAATACAGCTGCCGCTTAAAGTTAAGAATAAAGTTATGCATTATATGGTAGATATGCGAGGGGAGTTTAAGAACCCTTTGCTGTTTGATTCTACTGCAGGCTTGGCTAGAAAGTGGTGAACATTTTAATGAATTGACTGATTTTGTGAGATTTGTATTTTGCATAATATAGTTCGAAATATGCAGTCTGTTGTTTTTGAGTTTTGTAAAATGAATTTGAGGTGCTTTTAAGTTACATCCCTATATCCATCAAGATTTTTGAATGGTTTTAAATGTTTCTGTCTAAAGCAAAAATAAATGTGTTCACATTTAACCTATTATGTGTAAATACTTTAGTAGGTGTTTTAGTTAAGTCTGTAAATAAATGAATTGTTAAGAACTTGATTTTTATTTTATCTAATAAAATGGAGCATCTATCTTATTCTGGATGAATAAAACAACACAATGTGTAATTTGGAAAGAGCTTACAAATGGTAAAATATTTTTTAGTTAGGGCTGGGTAGTTATCGAGTTATATATTTTTTAATTTAATATGTTTTACCAGATACCTACTAGACATGCTGCATGGTTTCATCAAAACTATATATCTTTTGCGTTTATAATGCTTAGTTGATTGATGCATTACTTCCAAAGGAATATGTGACTCACAATGCATGAATCTTGAGTAAGATGTAAAGCTTTGTTTTTCAAATAAATATAAGGAAAAAGGAAGGGAAAAATAAAACCTTACAGTAGAGTCATCCAAAAATTCTTTATTAAATTATTTATAATTCTATCAACGGAAAGTAATGTTCTTTTAACAAAATAAACAAGAAATACATTTACAAATACAACAAAAAATATTTTTCTTTCATATATACACAAAAAAATGAGATGCTTAATAAGACACTAATAAGTCTCAAATACCTTTTATAATTTAAGTATTGTACATATCCAAAGATTAACATTTAAGTGCTTTAAAATTCGCGCCTTCAACTAAAAAAGGACATAAACAATGTAGAGTGAACTTTGAGAAAAAAATCACTTATCCTAGTTACCTATAGACATTTCTGAATAAGTCTACAAATGCTTCAGCTAGCTTGCTACGACAAGCTTATGAGGATCGAATGTAATGAATAAATGAAATTTTTTATTATTTTGGTCATAGACTACAGAATAAAGACATTTAAAAATCGAAACTACGTTAACGGATGGCGGTCATTACATCGAACCTCATCTAATAAGTACAATTATTCCTTATTTACATTAAGACATAAATATTAAAATTCTCTAATAAATTACTTGTTAAGGTTCTCCGTGAGCGCACACATGAGAAGCGGTGCGTAATGATTTAACGATTACATCCGAATAACATCACAGGTGATTAGAAAAATAATGTTGTGTAAATATAATTAATATGAATATCTCACTGCATTGCAGTTACACTTAACACACGTTTAAGACATCCGAAAACACGCAGTAAGCAAAATAACTCCACACCACCTATTTACTCATTGAAATTTCACAAAAAATATATTTGTTATTTTGCTTACTGTTAAATAAATACTCTCATTATTCACACGACGCATTAATAGTAATATAAAACTATGTGATACGTTAAAATAGCGTCAAGCGCTGTTTAAGGGATTAGTTGAGAGCCATTGTCAACTTGCAAACATAATTGTCCATAATGTGCAAAAAGCAAAACATACCAATCTATGTAAGATTTAAATATTTAGAAAATATAGACTAAATATTAAAACATTATGAATAGTGTAAATGTCGACTTTCCACATAGCTACACTCTGTTAGTTTAGCATTTATATGTAAATATAACAAATAGACTGGTATATTGCTACTTTTTCGTATGAACAAATATTAAAAGTTCTATTACATTATCCCTCTTGAGTGTCTGGCTCTGACCGTATTATTTCCCGCTTAATTAGAAATGACTAACTAAAAGTACACTATCTATCTACGTTAAGTTAAAAACATACTTGGAAAGCATAAGTTTAAAGTAGCAAAACATCATAACAGCGAGTCTGTGGGAGCCTTAAGTGAACTCTTTGCTCCTGACAGATCGTGTTTCAGTCTCATTATACGAAATCAGTCAAAATTTTCTGTAAACAGTTTTGTCTTCATTCTTTTAAGAAAATATCGATACTACGACGTATTTATCGAGTTGTTTCGTTAATTGATACACAAGTCGAATTCCCAAACTGAACTCTAATTTTTTTAATTAAAATATTCAAGATTCCTTTTCAATCTGCGTATGCCTTGTACGTAAAATTATAACGGTTTAACATAGATGAGATAATTCGTCGAAATTATTTACATATTCAGCGCACTCTAATTTGGCGCGATTTTTGGCTGTCAATGTCTATAATCGATGGTCGAAAAATTTAGACCTCAAGAATGAGAATTCGCAAATGGTATAAATAATTCAAATATCTTAATAACAAATACAGAATAGAGTTGTTTAAATAATTCACGATTTGAACGTTTAAAGTACAAAATCCGTTTTCGTTCGAGAAACACAAATATTGATTAAGTCACATATTTTAAATAACATTTGTCACAAACGAGTTATTTATCTCTTTCATTACTTATAATCACATCAAACCAAGACATCTATTATCATTTAATAATTTCCCTTACAGATAAACCATTTTACGAAGGTGATTCACATCAAAGTTATCAAAATAAATGCAAAATTAAAATAATGTTAAGTATCAAATTTTTCGTCTTTAGTGTAACAAGAAATATTACTAAAAAATGCAAAATTTTAGTATATTGTAGAAAATAAAGTAAGTACATAACCATCCTCGTAAAATGGACACTAAAGATCTAATCCCATCTTTGTACTATTAAATGTGTATTCAGAATGATTTCTAACGACAGTAACGAGTGGTCAAACAGATGATACAAATGGCGCTATTTCGTAGTTTGAAACAGATAATTAAAATTATTTTGAAATTGGAAAATTTAATATATTGTTTTTAATAATATACAGAAACACATATAACAAATATTTTAAAGTGAAGTGGTTTGACACTAAGTTACAAGTAGGCAGTTTTGTTTCGTTCATAGCTAGCTACCGTTCTACAAAGCTTGAAATAAAGCTTATGTGATAGATATATGAATGTATTCCTGAATGCTTAATTAATAAGCACAAATTTTAATAATAAAATCGTATAATAAAACAATTTACTTTTCATTAATTATATTTATACATAGGCCACATGTATTTAACAATAAATAATACATTTAACACGAGTTACAGAAAACATGTCCTTAAATTTTAAATTTTAATCGTTATACCTATTTCTTTTCTTATCAAATATCGATGGATAAGAACCATAGATAACACGTAATTATTTTATGTATTTAAAAATGCATGTCTACTTCACAGAAAATATTTTGCCTTAATTTTGTTATAAGTAATAACAACCACACTAATTCGACACCGAGATCAAAATAGAAAAAAATATTCTCTTGTCTATACAATGTACTCATTTCCTTTACATTTGACATGTTTATCTTAACATAGTCAAGATATTTTTTTTTTTTTCATTTTTCGGATCAAATTTATTTGTTATTATACAGTCAATGTAAGTAATTCATTAACAAATCTTCATGATGCGAACATAAAATCGAAGCGTTTTTCTCGATAATACCATAAAAGTTTACATTATATTTCTTGCCGATTCAAACAATTTGAATCAAAAACGAGTCCCGCGTTCTATAATTTTGTACGCGCACATCTTAACCAATCACA
Organism: Colias nastes; assembly: GCA_907164665.1. Lineage (NCBI taxonomy): Eukaryota > Metazoa > Arthropoda > Insecta > Lepidoptera > Pieridae > Colias > Colias nastes. The sequence continues at coordinate 25,168 of CAJQZM010037365.1, read as the reverse complement.
TTCCTTCGCGTGGCAAAACACTTGATCACTATTGGTCGTTTCACCACAACTGCACATGTTCACTTTTTTATTATTTTCTCGTTCCATTTTCAAATCGCGCGCGTTGTCACTTTTATTCGTCTTTCCCTGTTCGTTAAAACGTGATATGAGAAAGTGCACTCTATGCACTACACGATAACGTCCATCGCCTTCAGTTCACTCTTGGTTAACACGTGCCACGGGAAAGTGCGTCCTATTCCATACAATATAAGATCCATCGTCCTTATTTCACGGTAAAGTCGATCGTTTCACTGTTCCATTCACAAGTGTTACGGGAAACTGCATTCTATTCACTATGCAGTAAAGTTCATCGTATTTCATTTACTGTTCATTACATGGTAAGGTCGATCGTTTCACTGCTCATTGACACGTGTTACGGGAGTTTGCACTCTATTCACTACATGATAAGGTCGATCGTTTCACTGTTCGCTAGCACACGAAAACGTTCACCGTATTTCGTTCACTGTTCGTACACGTGTCACGGGAGTTTGCACTCTATTCACTAAACGATAAAGTCCATTGCTGCACTGTTCCATTCGCACGGTAACGTCCATAGTCACTGTTTTGTCCGCACGTGTTACGGGAATCTGAACTCTATTCAGTACACGATAAAGTCCATGATCTCCAGTTCACTGTTGGTAACACGTGTTACGGGAAACTGAACTGTATTCACTTCACTATAAGGTTCATCGTATTTCGTTCACTGTTGGTATCACGTGTTAAGGGAAACTGAACTGTATTCAGTACATGGTAAGGTCCACAAGGCTCGTGTGCCGTCAGTCGGCGAGGTACCGCGTGCGCGGCTCGTCGTCCTCCCGCCCGGGGCTGATGCTCTCGATTTCGTCTACTTCTTCCAAGTTTTTCGTGTTCGGATTGCACAACCTGTAAAATAAATTATTCATATAATTAATATAGGTATAGTATTTTAGTTAGGTGGTAATTATTCTAATACTGTATAGTTATGGTTATGTTCGATGTGAAAAATTTCACGCTTAATCAGGAAGAAAACATTATAGTTAAAATAAAAGTTAAAAGGATTTTTTTGTATAATCTGGAAAACTGCAAAGTCGATAAAACAAATTATTGAATTGCTCTTATGCTATTTTAATTCAATTTGAACGAATACAGAAGGATATGATGAAACATTTTTTATCTTAAATTAAAATAATGTATATTTTTTAATAAAAAATAACATTATCTACCTGCATTTGCAGCACACAATACAGGGCGCCGCCAACAGTAACAACGGACTCGCGACCAGCAGCAATAGACCGAAACCGGCGAATATGCCCACCACCTGGAAAGTGTATTAAAAATAATTAATAATAATTAGTAAATAATCTTTGTCAGGCATAACATTACTTTCTGCTAGTCAAAGAATTTTCATTTTCAAATTCCTTACTTATTCGCAAAAAATTCATAGAACACAAATCCTTCTTCTTCTTTATAATATTAGCGTAGATTATCCTGCTTTCATATCGAACTAATATAATATATAGTCTACCAATAAAATTGTCTACATGAGCATTTCCTACATTATCATTAGGCTTTAGTTAAAACAAACTAATTACCTGAGCACGATGCCACAATACAGAAGCCCGTGAGTGTCCTAGTTTGTTCTTACACGGCCCTTTATCGTAGTGCCGGAGTAAGAAATCATCCTGAAATAGTAAAAGATACACATTTAAGAAATTGAAATAACAATAAGTAGATTCTAGTTGAAGAAGTTCTTTTTTACAATTTTTGAATAAATTGCTAAAGATAATGTTTTGGGTGTGTATTTGTAATAGGTACATAGCAAGGATAAGTATAAAAAAAACCTTATTCGTAAAAAACCGTGTTCGGGATAATTGGCAAATGTCGTGCTGATTTATGTCATGTTTATCACGTATCACTATCTCATCTATGATTATATCAACCACGTTACCATGGCAACGCTACTCACATCCAACGACGCTAGGCAGTACCAGCAGAACACGTGTTTGCACCGCTTGCACATCATCTGCGCGCAGCCCTCGTCCTTCTCGATGGGCACCCGGCACATGGGGCACAGCTTGATCAGCTCTGAGTCCGCGAGGAGGGGTGCTCCCGCGCCCCCCATGGAGGAGGACGCGGCTGCTGCCTCGCAGGTTATACCGCCGTGCCACTGAGATAGAATAAGAATAATATAAAAAACGACGTGTGGCACTCGGGGACTGCCGCGGTAAAGCTATTGCATGCTATGCCTTCAAGCCACACCTCCGCCCGTCGGAGTGGGGAGCGTGAGGTTTTTTCGTTACGGAATTTCTCGATTCGGTCCCCGCGCTCAAGGCCCGCGATAGAAGCTATGCAATAGTTTAATAATGATAAAATTTAAGGATAATGCAACTACACAGCAACACAGCTACACATAATAACAACAATAAGGGCGATAGAACTCAAACATTCATTCATTCAACTATAGAGTTTGAAACACTTTGATTCGTCAAAATACATATTTTACCACCCGTTTAGAAAGAACTTTCTGAAGAACCGACAAAAAACTCCGTTAATGTTGCTCTTTTATAAATACAGAATATACATATATTTATATAATGGTAGGAAAAGAGAAATTTAAGGATAACAGCATCAGATCATATACGTCGCGCTTTCGGCAACTTTTTGTATTTAAATACTTATACCTTACGCATTTTTAAATTCTGCAACTTGTGATGTGATATTCTATAATAGGGTAACCTAGTGCCATATTAATTAACTATTACATGTCCGTTTTGAATTACAATTCCTTGCAACTGATTCATTCGATTTTATGAACGTGGCACGGGGCTACCGGGTTACCCCATAGCAAAATTTATTCCGTTTATAATTACTTTAATATTTGTTTACGTATATTGTACTAATTCTGTTTCTAAAAATACTCTAAATACAGTGTAACCACGTGTAACCAGGCAATTATTTACAATTCTGTGTAACCGCAACAAAGTAACTTTTTCCCTTGATTATTTCATTATTACTATACAATCGACGCTAAATACGTATTGGTATTCAATAATCATTGTCCATTGATTATAATTATTCACAGCATTTTTTTGCATCATCTTTACAACAACGCATAATTTATTACATAGAAAATAAGGTCCATATTCGTTCGGCACAGGCTAATTAAACAGCGCTAAGCAAAATATTATGTATGTAGTTAGTTTAATAAATCTAGCCGCTTAGCTTCAATTAAAATTCCATTATCCGATGTTATTAAATGAGGTGCCTTCAATCACGTGCTATCTGCAGTTGTGATTTTATTAAATGCTTAATTACCTTAAAATATGACGTAATTCTTAACCTTATTTATTATGGAATTTGACTTCACCGAGCAATTATAGTGAGCAATAGCGGAGAGTTAAATGTTAAGAATATATCTTTTTTTTTGCTAAAATTATATGGCTCACATTTGGAAATGATTTAGACAATTAATGTGGTAAGTACTTTATGAGAATAATGCGTGAATGACGGCAATGGTTTGTTTAATTTAACAGTTCGAGCAAACTCAAGTTTATTTGAAGGAACTTTTCAGAATTTTTAACCGCCTTGCTTCACATATATCTTTGGTCTATATTCGGAGTCTTTTATAAAAAGCTACCGTACCGTAGCATATAATATGTAGTATACATTTCACATCTATATGTCACCTTTATCACCAATCTTCTAATGTCTTCAGGAATCGAGCTCTTGTCCTCTAGATGATGTACATTAATTGTACCAAGAAGGAAGGTCACGTAACATAAGGTATATCGAAATCTTATTCAAACCTGGCACCGCGCCAGATCTCTACTGTAGGACGAAGGTTATTTTTCGAAATAAATCGAAATTGTACACCACCGCTCGGTTAGGCATTCCGATTAATTCAATGATACTTATGAGTTATGATAGATCTATTTCTGATGCTAACGAAACAGAAGTTAATGTTCTGAACTGTAATATGCTGTTATTTAAATTAATGTTATGATTACCATGACTCTCAACTTGTAGTCCAGGAAATGGTCAGGGCGTAATATTATAGGCATGCATATGGTATAGGTAGATGATATCTAATCAAGTGTTGAATACCATTGCTAGATTGCGCGAAAATGATCCCGATAAGTTCTTAGACAAAATTGCGAAGTATTGCTAAATTCTAGATACCATGGAAATAGATGGATAGTAAATAATTTTAGAGAAATAATGGCTAAGTCGTATCTTATGAAGAGATGACTATGATATGGAAAAAAAGCATCATATAAAAAAAGTAGGAGTCATTGAAGTCGAAAGATCGATTTAAAAGTTGATCGTAGTTGGACACCAAATCTTTACAATGTTTATAGAAGCGATCTTATGACTTATTAATAGAGACTTTATCAATATCACTGCTGAGAGCACAGGCTAAGAGTATACAAACTCTCTTGTCACGATCAATACATTAGCCATTTTATAACAATTTTAGATTAAATCGCAGTTTTCAAACAAACATTACACCGCCGCGCCGGCTCCAATACTTTATATTGGTTCAGTACGTACCAACGTTATTTATGAATCGTTTCGTCCGCGAAGAAATAAACTTCACCTGTTATTTATTCCATATCCATATATACTGCGTAATAACTGTAATATATTTCCACAATATCCGAAGTAAACAAAGCATTCCGTAATAACATATATTATGATATATTAAAACTTTGTTTGAACAAAGATCAAATAAAACGTGAATAAAACACATTTGATTGCTGCTTTACCGCTACTTTATGGATTCTTTCGCCTTGTACATTATGTTATTGTATTATTTTTAAATTTATTTACAAATTGTATTTGTGAATGTTTATTTTCGTTAGGAATACTTTATGTATGGCACAACTTTACAAGGTTTAAAATGTGGTAATTTTATTGATTATAATTTTTATGGCACGTCCAATAACCATATATTATCATGGTAATAATATCGTGTATAAGTACCGAATTTAAAAACGTGAGATGTAACTAAGGGAAAATGGATGTCCAGAGGAATTTTATGCTCTTCTTGTGAGGGTTGTAACCGTATACATATTCGGAAGGTTAGCTTGTACTAAATACGTCACACTAAATTTACAGAATATATAAACCGATGAATCCATTCTTGGTAAACTATTTTTCCCTTATTTTAATATGTACATATTTCCATTCAGCAAATCTTTACGAGAATGTCATACTTATTCAAAACTTTTCAGTATGCTATGATATGAATTTGTAAATTACTTAGTTACAATGTGTATCAAAAAATCTGACTAAATATGACCTAGTAAAATTCCTATGTAACATCCATAAAGAAATGTTTACACCCCATACTTCTTCTACCCTCGAGACTCTAACCTTGTAACGGCCCATTACTCACTCGAGCTAAGTGCACCGGCAGGCTGCCAACACCGATGCAGCAATGTATTGTGCTCAACCTAAATCCACTGCTGTTCAAAGCTTCTGCGAGCTATCTGATTGTGTGAAGACTCTTTCTTTACGCTGTTTTTATTTATAGCCGCTTTGAAGTTGCCATTTTCAGTATAATAAACTATCGAGCTTTAGATTGAAACTGTGAAACAATTTATAGTTAAATTTTAATAAACTCGGGATTCTTGAACGTTGAAAAATATTGTTAACCGAAATAGTTTTAACCACTGCCGCCCACGGACACTCACAACACCCTAACTGACTTTTTTAGAGATTTATAGATAGTATTATATTATCTGTGACCATACCTTGAAGAAAGTTTTGACCCAGACAGTCACCAATTTATTTATGCGTCTGTTTCTTTCTAATCCTTTACACCACAATAAAATAACCATAAAAATAAGCGCGTCTAAACCCATAATAGTCTGCCATTCCGTCTATGCTTATATAGATTACAGCGTACAGAGAAAGCTCGCGATTTGCATCCCATTGTTACGGTTGCTATGGGTTACCATTGTTACCGACTTTATTGTATAACCCATAATCGCATTTGAACTTTCACAATTTTATGTGCCCGTAATTGTGGGTTCAGCAGTTTATTTTTACGATCTTTATGAACGTGTGCAGTACATAATTAATTTCGCTAGTTGAATGTATTACCACTTATACGGTATGTATGTACGGTTATGTATACGGTCTTACTAATAAAATGTTACCCATTCGCTTTGCAATGGATTAGTTATTGCAATAACCTGTCTTGTTTTTATGATTGACGTTTCATGTGAGCAAGAGCAGGACACAGCTACGGCAGAAAATGGTTGAAATTTATCCATTGTTTAACTTTTTATTAGTAAGGCCGATAGAGTATAGGTAAATGTATATTTTGTACAACGTACGTAATATTATTAACCCACTTTCAAAAAGGAAGTAACATGAAACTGTCGATTCTACATTCTAACGATTTCAGGATCCTTTTATTCTTGTTAATAAAACTGTAAGCAGAACCCGTATTTGCACTTCTTCTTCCATGCAAAATATTTTATGGATAGTTTAGAACATGAACTTTAATGAGAATAAGGTCCACCAACTCGCCTCCTGGTTGACACTGCGAGCAGAAGTCATGTTTGCACTTTGTGCCAACCCTATTCCCGTCTAAGGATTTTATCGAATATATCGATTAAATTATGAACATTATCATTTACATTATTAACCTTAATCCTTCTCAATAAGGTTTAATATCCTTTGACACATGTTCACTCACCTCCTGGTTACACTGCGAGCAGAAGTCGTGTTTGCACTTGGGACAGTGCGCTGGGCTCGCGGCACGCACCGGCACGATCGTGTCGCACCCTGGCCGCGGGCAGAACGCGCGCATCGCGTCCATCGCCACTTCTGTAAGGAGATGGAAGTGTTAGCGGTAATAATTGCGTAACAATGGAATGCAAATTGAATATTATCAAACGCTGTGGCAATTTTTGTTACGGATAATGTTGATGTTAGAAAAACGCAATGGAATACAAATAGATTTTTAAGTGATATTAATTAATTTTCTTACAATAATTTAGATCACCACAAGTTAGTAAGCGAGTAGGTCTCCTTTAATATCTGAACATAAATGGTAATTATCAATTTTTCATAAGAATAATGCTTCACAGAAACCCAAATGCACAAGCAAACCGAAGAAGAACTGAAAAAAAGACTAGGTATCCTAATTAATCGCTAGATAATTGTATAGAAAGTAACCCAATAGTTCTAAAAGTTTCCTACTTCAAGTATCATAAACAAAATACATCCATTCGCTTCAATACCTGATCAATACACAATTTGTTATTGAAATCCGAGAGCAAATCTTACATCCGGAGTGGAGCCAACGAACGGCCGTGACTATCGGTCTTGACTTATACTTTTACCTTTATGTAATGACCATTTCTGACGTTTAAACAACTCAGTATCTGCTAAAAATTAGTTACTAGAAAAGCATCACGAAGATCTTGCTTTAGATCATCATCATCTATTAATTACTTCACTGAACCTCGAAATTATTGAATAAGACTAAATTAATATATGTATGTCTTTTGGTGGGAAACAAAAATCTATATCAGAAATAGCATCAACGTCTGCATTTTATTAAATTAATACATATATCATCATGCAGAAAGTGGATAACTAAGGGGTATCATTTAAGCTATCACCAATTTAATTAGTTTTGTGTTTCTTAAATAATAGGGTTTGTCCTCAAAATAGTAGATCTGTCACCAAAATGTAGTCACCAAACAATGCAAAATCAGTTCCACAATAAATCACCTAAAATCCTGAGATATAAGGTCTAGTACCAAATAAATGTTTTTGTATGTATTATAATAGGTGTGTCCTAATAAGTATTTAAGCAAACTAATTTAAAGAGATCACCAATAAATCATATTATGTTACTAGAAAATTGCATTAAG
>CAJQZM010037365.1:4592-17245 GCA_907164665.1 Colias nastes | reverse complement strand
TTAAGTTCAAATAAAAAATTAGGGTTGTCATCATCGTTTCAACCAAAAGATTCTGCTACTTAACTAGACTCCCAAGGTTCTAAATTTCCACTGGTAGTATAAATTTTATTTAAATAAAATTTTTAGCAGAGTAGTAAATAAAACAATTAAAGTCAAAATAATCAATATTTATTGTTTAAAATAATTACCACTGAACAATCAGCGCTGGTTTAAAATAGCTGGCTTATGGCTAGCAGAATAGTAGATAAAACACTTAATTAAAGTTAAAATAATCAATATTTATTCTTAAAAATGATAACCACTGAATAATCATTTGGTCATCATTGGTCAATTTTTAAAGCGCGCCAATTTGTCTCCGCCCCTTTGATCATTTTTTCATTAAAATTATAAATTGATGTATTAAATTGGTAACGAATACTATTAATTTAATATCTGAACGAAATAAAATGTTACTACTGTATTGGTGACAAAATATCAAATAAAAAGGAGTCGCAGTCAGGGATCGATAATCGATTTATTTGGTGACAGATCTACCATTCTGAGCACAGAGCTATTATTTAAGTAACAAAACTGTTATTATAAGAATGAAGTTTATATTCATGTAATGCAATATAATTTTATTGGTTATCGATCTCTTATTTTACACATATATTAACATTAATTTGATAATTCATACCTGGGAACAATTTTTGTTTATCTGAGAACGAAAATATTTCGTGGTGATAGATCTATTTATTAGGTGATACAACTTGATGACAAATATAAATTTTGGTGATAGAAAATATAGTTCCCATAACTAAGTAGATGCATGTCTGTCGGTTTAGGATAGAACTTTGGAGCACATGGCACGAACGATTGTTTGTAGTTACATAAATGAACTGTATGTAAAAACGAGGAAAATATTAAAAGCACTGAAGCGTACCTAAATATGTTAAAGACGATACCACAGGCGACCAAGGAGAATTATAAGTGTATAAATAAATCAAACATCCATCAGTTAATAAATCGAGTTTGTATTGCTTGATTTAAGGCCAGAATTAAACATTTATGAAACGTGATTTAGTTGAGCTGTTTATAAAAAAAAGCTCCCTAGTTCCTAATAATATAATCACTTATATGTTACAAAGTATTTGTACTAAAAACTCTTCTTCCTCATTGAATTTTAATCATATGATTCAACTATCTGTGCCCCGCGATTTAACCAGCATTGCTCCGCTCCTTTTGATCTTAGCGTGATAATATTATAGCCTCCCTCGATAAAAGGGCTATCTAAACGAATTTTTCCTATTGGACCCATAGTTTCTGAGATTAGCAAACAGACAAACTCTTCAGCTTTATAATATTAGTGTAGATTACATCAGTAATACAGACAACGTTCGTGCACACAATACGCTTTCATTTTCATCAGCCACCATCGCAAAAACATGGGAAAAATCGAAAGTATACATTTATCATCGCCAGTCACTGACCCCGGTGATCGTTCAACCGCGGAAGTGCTTTTGGTCGTTGCAATAATGGATTAAATGCTTGATGACGGTGCGCGGTGTGATGACGTCAGTGAGAAGTGACGTCATAATCTATGAAGACACGGGGTTATGGGAAGGTGAATTTTGTGCATATCTGTGAGAAATGGAGGGAACCATGGTTATGTCGATATTAAATTTAGTGTCTATTAATTTTGGGATTTCTTGTCATTATAATTTTCATTCATTAGTATAATGCAATAAACATTATATTATGTATTTATTAATTGCAAGGTATATTATAGCGTTATATTCACACACTTCAATATAGGTACCAGGTTTAATTCTAGGCAAACATAAGGTAAAAATTGAAGATTTTGATTACATTAAACGTAGATATATCCGAGCTTATCTGTCCTTCGTTTATTATAACCGTGTGAAAATTCTCCAAACATACGATTCGGATATTGATTCAGGTTTTATAATGTGTTCGCTAATCATCTACATAAGCTATATCCCTTATAAAACAAATTCAATAAATATCACTTTAAAACAAGACCAATTTCCGCCAAGAAAGCAGATAGAAGGAACGAGTTTTTGCAAACGATACACAGTCGAGACTCGAAACGTAATATAAAGACAGTAAACTGTACAGACGAAGGTAAATTCGATACGTATAAAACTTTCTATTTCTATATTCTTGACTTGGCCGACGACCTTTTAGATTATTGCCAGAGATAACTTCTGGAAAGCTCGAACGTTTGTTGTGAACACGTTATTTCTCGCTTACAAGTTACAATGTTATTTGTAAACTAAAAAAAAATGTAAACTAAAATCCAATTAAAGTACACATTTTAATTGATTAAGATTTATTTTTACGACTTACGTCAATGTACACTTTGTCTTATGTTAATATGAAAAAAAAACACAATGTTATTACGTTCTGTTGATAAGGAAGCCGTGTGTTTCGTGTGATATGATCTATATTGAAGTTACATAGTCCGATATTCGTTTCCTACTCCATTATTATTATATTATGCCTTCTCTTTTTGGCTCAACAAAACATTATCCACACTCTTTACTTTATTACATTTATCTTAACTCATCTCTGTCCTGGACGAGGAAAAACTTAATAATTCCTAGTCTGCCTTTCACCCATAAAAACTGTATATCGCGTAAATAGAGTTACATAAATACTAAGGAAGTTATTACATCTAGTCCAAGTTTTTGCGTCGCCTCATGATTGATGGGCGATTGTTCTTAATCATTTAATAGCTTCATTTACATCAAGAACGTTTATGTCCTGCATTAAATGTTTAATATTGTAAACAATATCTCTGCGAAACATGTTGGAAAATTTATTGAGCTATCAAATGTGAGTTTATATAACTTATTCACAATTGTAGTCGAATACTTGAGTTGATGATAAATGAGAAGCAACCGACGAAAGACGTGCGATGAATTTGCTTTTGGCAACTCCGAAGAGGTAAGTCTGTAGACGAAATTATAGGGTAGTATAGTGAAGTAATAAAAGCAACGTACAATAAAGAAGAACATCACATTTGTACGTAAGAAGATGTAAGAAAGCATACACAACACATATATTGCAGTATAAAGTATACTAATGAAATATTTGAATCAGCACTGATTACAAGGGATGTTGTAGTAAGACGAAATCTTCCGATGCAGATATGGTCTTAGAGATTCCAACAGATGGCTTGTTCATTACACAAATACACACATCTCTTACCATCCTCTGACTGATTAAATAGTAAACCAATCGTCTGATTTCATGGATAAATTAGATAACAACCAGGAAACTTTTTTGTCCGAATTTATTAGGCGTCAATTTTCGTCGTCAACACAAAGCCTAACTCCTCTCAAAGCTAGTTTTCCAGACCTTATACACGTTACAGTTTCCAAAGTCCAGTACAGAATATAAGCTCTAAATATCACGTAAAGAGACTGCAAGCCTCCACTTTCGGAGCGCACCTCTAGGGAAATTATCCGAACATAAGACAGCATCCTGGAGGGATACGAATGTTCTAGAAATAAAGTAAACACTGGCATACATAATCATTTTATGCATAGGTGTTATATAGAGTGGACATTATATTTCTGTACTAGCTGCGCTCCGCGGTTACACCCGCGTGGCTCCGTTCCTGTTGGTCTTAGCGTGATGATATCAGTGTTAGCAACCTGAAGCGAACCGATTATTGTACCAGGGGCGTAAAATTATCGTAAATTTAGCATATTTGGATAGAAATTATTGTGTTTTTAGGATAAAGTCAATTATAAATAAATAAATCATATAAATTGTAATATTGATAGGTATGCAAGTTCTCTACAGTTAATCTTTTTTAAACTACTGCTGTCAAATCAACAGGACACTGAAACCCATTGGGTAAATACCCAAAATTTCACTGTTCCCATGAAAGTTCGATATGAAACACGTCAAAATTTCATATTTGTATGGGTGAAATAATATAAATTCGAGAATTTTGCATGATAGAAATTATCGCACGATAATACTATGCTATCGTACATCGTACGTAGGCACAAAATTATCGTGTTTGTACAATAATTATTGTACGGTTCCGAACACTGGATGATATATAGCCTATAGCCTTCCTCGATGAATGGGCTATCCAATACCGAAACGCGTTCAAACAAACAAACTCTTCAGCTTTTATCGTTGTAACTACAATGTTTAAGTTATTATTGATGGTAATAAAATTGTTATGATAGAAAATTAATTGTATTTCTCTATTTTATAGTTGAACGCAATCAATGCGTGAAATGCTTTGTAATTTTTTATATTATTGACACAACCACATTAACTAACGTTAATTATTATTTTAGATTAATAGAAACAATCACAAAGGTAATCTGGCAATAACCTCAACTAATTATCAAATATTAATTCCTGACACAATCTGCCCTTTAAAACTACTTTCTAGGTAGCTAGGTATATAAAACCACTAACAATCCTATATATTAAGCACCACTAAGTAAGGTGATCTTACATAACACTCTGTATAACACAGGCAACTAGCACTAACACCGTAAATCCTAACTGTTATTTATGTATCGATTATCGTGGTTATGTAACTATAGGCAAATCACGACCATGGCTAAACAGAGCGCATCCTCGTAATTAGTAGCCGATGTTATAACAGAATAAATAGTATGGTAATAACATGCTTCTATGTGCTAACCTATTTATGTGGAAATGTCTGAAGGTGATATACAGCGTGTTCATTTTTAATTTAATTATGGAATAAAGTCAGATCTGATTAACTAACGACGCGACGTGTTTAACTGATCCGTTGTTAGCATTGATTAGACTTACGTTTTAAGTTAATAATTCTCTATTTAAATACTAATATAATAAAAAATCTATAAATTAGTAGGTACCTACTATTCAACAGATTTCAGTGACAATTCCTTTCTTTCTGCTTTTCAATTATTTATTTCAACGTTTCGAAAACTTTACAGCGAGAAAAATTAAACTCAAGAGCATACCAAAAAACATCTTCCCATCCTGCTATAATTATTCTCAAATTAATAAAGCTATATAATTCAATTTGCTCACAACACTTCAAAGTATATAATATATCGATACTTTCACTAGTAACAAGTAAATGCAGTACTGTTCCGGTTTAGTGAAAGATAAGGAGTTTCATTCTAGACTAGTATCAACGTTAATTATAAGTAGACTAGCTGGAGCCAGCGGCTTTACTCGTAAGTAGCTCAAAATACTTATACCATTTTATATGAAAACTACCACAATCCTGGGTAATAAATTAACATAGCTAGTGATTCTAATTTGTTTCTAGATGTTATTACTAATTAAAAATTTTGTTTAAAGATTCAACAATTCTGGTGTGACGATATTTAATTATGTATCAAAATTCAACTTTAAAACCAGTGAAAGTTAAAGGTCACCAACAAAAATTACTATTGCATCATATTCTTATTTAATCCATACTAATATTATAAATGCGAAAGTAACTCTGTCTGTCTGTCTGTTACTCAATCACGCCTTAACTATTGAACCAATTTGCATGAAATTTGGTATAGAGATATTTTGATACCCGAGAAAGGACATAGGCTACTTTTTACCCCGGGACATAGGATAGGTTTTATTCCGGAAATCCCATGGGAACGGGAACTATGCGGGTTTTTCTTTGACTGCGCGCGGGCGATGCCGCGGGTGGAAAGCTAGTTAATTATAAATCTTCCAATTACAGTAGCTTTCCGCCCACAGTTTATCTCGCGTAGGTGCGTAGTATTTTTCGGGTGCAGGTGCTCAGATATTTGATCCTCTGTTCACCACGTTTTCACCAAAAAAGCCTATCCTTTTCAAAAACAACAGCTTTCTTGTCATACAAATAACTATATCTGTACTTAAACGGGATTAAAACTATCCTATGTTTTAATCTAAGTTACCCTTTATGTGTGCCAAATTTCATGAAAATTGGTTCAGCAGTTTTTACGTGAAGGAATAACAAACAAACGAGCTACAAACTTTTGCATTTATTATACTACTAGTAGGATAAATTTAGTCAACATAAATATTCATTCATATATCCACTTAAAATTCAAAACATCAAAGAAATGTATATTCCCATTTTCCCCGTACGTCATCCCCTATTAAGGGTAACAATAGCGGCTGCAAATAATTGCACTAGAGGTCGAATCGATAGTTCAACCTCGCGCGTGTAGTTCCAATTCAATTTTACTTCATTTTATTAGTTTCGAAAAGGTTTCATGTGATATTTATTATATGATGGTGGGTTGGTGACCTTTTGAGAAATGACGTTGTTTGAAACAGGGTTGTCAAAAATTAATCTTTTTAGGTTACTTAGTGTTTTTGAAAGTTTATGTGACATTATAAATAAAGTATCACGTTTTTTGTTTACAGAGTTTATGCCATAAACTACAACCCTGGTCAAGTGTGGGTGGGCAGGAACAGTTTTAATGTTCAGATAAATTGAATAATCAAACCCTCGAACTTTCAGAAGTCAAAGACCTCAACTCTTGAACCAATATTGTTCTCAAATATTTGAATTGCTCTAACAAAACCACAACACGGAGCACATTGCAAACAACGTGCTCGCATAGTAATAAATTAATTGCTTTAATTACAATATGCGTTTATAGTTTAACATGTTGTAAAACAAAGTAACGGGTTGAGACGATGTATCGATATATTCTGAAAGCATACATACTCAAGTAAATCCTTGCCTATTATTTTGTAACGCGGAAACTGAATTCTGTTTAAAGCATAAGACCCTTTTTCCAATATTTCTTCATTTACGCTCTGCAACATAACTTCTTTGAAGACCGACAGACAGACAAAATAATCAATTGGTTCTCCTATATATATTTGCCGAGTGAAAATTTATGAAAGAACTGTTATTAAGTATCTTATGCTATGCTCTACATCAGCGATCAAACGTACTATTCTCATTTTTTCTTTATCAGTGCTATCAGACGTTGCTTCGTATAAAATTTCAAGATTCTGTGTTCACGAAGAACCCTGTCGAAGAAATGTCGAAAATTAGCAGCAGGAGGCTGTATCCTTGCATTGCATCCATGCATTGAAGAAATCGGCCAAACGTAAGGCTTTTTTTTGTTTCAAAAGAGATTATTCTAGTACTTATTACTAACCATGGTTGATCCGGAACTTGATGTGCTTGTCGAGCAGCGCGCCGGGCACGAGCTTCGATATCTCATCAATGGACAGCGCAGCGCCGGCGCCGCACCGCGCGTCCGGGCACGACACCTCGTACGCGCCGTTGCTGATCTCGAACTCGACGTACGACCGCATGCACTGTGGACAATAAAACACACAATTTAAGAAAAATAAATAAAATGACGTCTTTATTGTCATTGAAAGTCATGTTGAAAAAAAATTAAAATACAGATATTAGGAAAAAAAAATTGTTGAAGTGTATATTTAAAGAAACACCCTGTATCTTTATAAAATAAATATAAGATCGATTATTATTTTTTACGCTAGTTACAAAAAAAATTCTGCCTCTATCACAACAAACCCTCAAAATAATAATATCATTACGATTCATAAGCTATAATTAATTCAAACACACTTCTAATCATACTAAAAAAAACTGCAAAGCAACCAAAAAGCTCCGCCTTTAATATTTGAACTGCGACGTAGAGACACCAACGAATTGGACGAAGTATATTGGATCGTAAACATCAACTATTCACGACCACTCCTGCACGTCGAGCGGGAACATGTTTATTAACTAAGTAACTTACTAGGGAAAATAGCTAAAAACTTGGCACAAAAGTTACATAATGGTTGTCTATTAAATAGGATAACACTATTTGATGAACGTTGCCTTTTATCTCAGTTGAATTAAATGTAAACCATTAATAATATGCAAATGCTAATGAAATATAGCAAAGATCTACAAAGTATTAATTATAATGTGCCAAATTTGAAATTCATAGACGCATAAGAATGAAAAAAAAAATACTATGTACCTATTGTAATTATTATTAATCAGAAAATAATATCAATTTGTATTCTTATTAAAGTAGACATAATTGTATTGTAATTAACTATTGTATCACGACTATACGTGTAAATCAGTCGATACGAATCGACATGTGTACCTACCGACTGCCGCTCCCATTACTTGCATAAAATTAGAATAACGTAGAATTTTCTTGTAGTTATTACATAATATTATAAGAGCTTAAACTCATTGATTGATAGTTGTTCATTTGTATTCCATAATTTTTTTATTTTTTATTTTATGTAGCTGTTTCAGAGCGATACTAATTAGTAATTAGCATTTTCTTAATTCTTTAGTTATCAAATTAAATATATTTCGTACTTTTCCATATTCCACAGCTTTCCTTTCCTCGCGTATTGTAATATGTCTCCTCATAAGATTTTACTCATGAGTATTGATTTAATTAAATTGCATTCACATTTACTCTATTCCTCAGTTCATATTTATCTTCATCACAGAATTCCATATTGTTTCAATCGATTCAACTAGGAAGTTTCCTCCAATACCAAGCAACTACGTTAATATTAAGATCATGCAAGTTAACATTTGTTCGCGTGCTCTCTGACTCGGAATGAGCACGATAGAGTTCACGTAATTTGTGATTTATGACTTTATGAGCATTATATAGAGCTTGATATACCGGGAGTCGGGACAAATTTAGTGAACATTATCTAAGTATAGTAATAAAACAAAACAAAATATTTTGTTTTATTTGCCTGTTACGGTTTAACTGAAAAGCTAAAATTGACCATTAAAAAGATCTAAGAATTGATTCACAGAGTCAGAGTGACATAAGCTACCTATTATTTTATAGCAGATCAACCAGGGTAAGCGGCACGTATTAACTATACTTATTTTATCTTCAATAAATTCTCAACAAACTGTAAACTTTAATAAGCAAAAACCAAAACGAGACAAATACGCACACGACCTCAAGATTAAATCAAACATAATTGAATAATTGTAAAAAAATCAATTCCGAAATCCATTACCAATTTCGCCAAATGCCGACTTTTCCTTGTAAAAACTGACAACGAGGCGAAACGAAATGAAATGAAGGCACTTAATGCATTCGTGATTACTGATAAATCTTTCTCAGAATTGACGTGACATTCGTAATGTAACAAAAGGAAAATTGCTCTTTCATCTTGGCCCTTGTCCGTTGTTTCTTATTAAAATAGCATTGAACATGACCTATAAATTGTGCATCCAATATCTGCATATTATAATGTACATATTATTATTTATAGTGATTCTTTCCGTATGTAGTTGTTATCCTATACTATAGCATTGCTGATTTGCAGAATGTATGTTTAAAAAAATAGAGTGAAAAAGGTCGAATTACCACAACCGTGCAATCCTAGTTGGTTAGTTGTACCAAACTACTATTATATTCTGAAACCACATAGCCTAACAACAATAAAGTTCAAGTTATAGTTTATTCCGAAAATTGTTCGGTCTTTCATCATTCAACTGTTATTGTTGTTTGCAATTTTTTCAAAACTACAACAGCTTTTACTGTAATTATGTCATTATAAACCATATTGTTCATTCTGCATAAAGACCGTAGAAGTTTGCACAATTTTTGTTTATTAATATTTATAATTCCATTCCAAGATTCATTTTTTATTACATCACATTAGATTTTTTCTTTTTATAATATCCATCAACGTGAACAAGCATTTGACAGTGGAAAAATATTTGATCCGGTTACATCAAGTCGCGTAATTATTCGATGATAAAAAAATGCAAATGAGCCACGGTTTGGGTTGTTTAAAAGTACAGCTATTAGTATACGAAGCTACTAGTTCACAATAATTTTATAATTTCATTTACGTGGAAATAAAAACTGTATTCGCAGAACTTTGCGTCAACTTTAAGTTAATTTAAATTCAATTTAAAACAGATCCTTTAAGGCTCTTTTGAATCCTTGCTGTATCTTAAAGTACCAGGGCGACACGATCGCGTAGGAGTTGTTCGGTAACTTCGCGTGCACGTTTGAACTACATGTAAGGCTAAATAAAGCGTTTGACGTAATTCACCAAGTCGTGTGCGGTTCGAATACGAATGTGTGCACGTACCGGTTGCAGAAACCGCAGCCTTTGTTATGCTTCCCTGGTACTTGAAACACACCGTGTGGCCATTTAACATTTGATATTTGAATAGCAAATTGAAATAAAAACAATAAATAAAAATACAGACAATAAAATTGACGCTATTTTTTTACTTTGAGGAAATCGTTTTAAATTATTTTGTTTATGTTGTTATTTTTGTGGTGTCGTCATAGTCAAATAAAATAGAATAAGTTAATAAATGACTGTTGAAAGACAATAAGAAAACAAATTGAAATAATAGAGTATCGTATAACTAGTCCTTCTAATGGAAAAAACAAATTGACAAATTATCGTATTTTTGAACAATTTAAAAATGCAATACTACATGATAAGCGGGAAGGTAAACGCTTGTAGCACGATGTAATCGTAATTCGTAACATATTTACGTAAATTTAAATATATGTTCCTCCATCTAAACTAAACCAAAACCAAAACGATAATAAATACGCAAAACATTTTCATATAAATTTGTGCTTGATGATTTTTTAACATACACAAAAAATAAGTTTTTTATGAACCATGCCAAACCTATCTGCAGCTTAATATAATTCATCTTAATCACTAATGAATTCAGATAAGTAGAGATACATTGAAATTCTCTAAAAAAAATGTCTTCTACAATAGCCGGCATTACGATTAACATAAATTATACCAATTTCAAGTTAATGTAAATACGTTTCAAACGAAGGCAATCATATTAATTAAACACGTCCTTAATTTCGGGCGAAACAGTGTACAACTATTTATTATAAGCAATATAGGCAATGTTTGACTGAATGCCTCGCAAATTTGTGAATATATGTAAATATATACGTGTTTTAGGTTTGAGATAATCATCAAGAAATGTGAAACGGGTATATATTACGTGCCCTATTTTTCTGGTAAAATATATTCCACTTCCTATTTTATTAATGTCGACGTCAAACCCATCAACATAAACATTTTCCCACCATTTTGTTGCTAAGAATGACAATTTACATTACATCCCGCTTTTTCCATTGTGTATTTTATCTATTCTATATAATATGTATTTTATATGTAGATCTCAAAAAATTAGTGCCATCTTATCGAAATCGACACTGTCCTTGTTATGGATATAGTATAGCATATACATCGTTTATGATTAGCTACCTTTGTCTACTAATCTTCTTGTGTCTGCTTTGGAACAATCTAGAAACCATTGAAAATAACATACATGCATGGAAACTTACCGATATATATATGCATGTTATACAAACGACAAGGCGGGTACAAAACGACTGGCGATTATGAATAATTTGTATGAATCTTGCGTGTTATGTAATCTTCCTTTGCTTTGAGAGTTTATCTCAAGGACATTATCCTAAAAATCCTAAATATACCTACGCAGGATTTAGCAGTTGTTTGCTTTTATCGTAAAAGAAGAAAATTAGAAAACTGTATTTTGATAAAGTAATATTTTTTAATAAATTTATAAGGAGCTGAAATAGAAAATAACCACCAATAGCACCATAGTAATAAACCACCTATAAATACTATTTTAAAGCCAGAAATAAATATTATTTATTTAAAAAGTAGTATCTTTTAACAAATAGTAATCAAAAATGAACCAGCAATTCCAGAGATTCCATTTTCTTATCAGTCTTTTGTAACCTTGACTTTCAGATTATTTCACGTGAGTAAAAACATAATTTAAAGTAAAATAATGGCGATGACGTAAGATCTTTCTTATTTATTAACATTTAAATTAAACGTAAAAAGTAAAAACATACTTTCTAAATTATGAAAACAATTTTGAGTTCAATAACAGTAAAAATGGAAAATATTTTTTAATAATATTTCCAATGTCGAGCCGTTTAGAATTTAAAAGACGAATTATCTATCTACATATGTATATGAATTTAAATCTGACCAACTAGTATGAATAAACTCAGTAATAAAAACAATCACCCAAAACAGGTTCAACCGTCTGAGCTAGCAAAACAAAAACAAAAATACAGTCGAATTGAGAATCCTTTTTTGAAGTCGGTTGACAAATCTCGAGCCTTCTCAGACATGTTGTACTACAAATTAGGGTAACCTATTAAAAACTCGAATTTCTATTACCCGAATCTTAAAATCCCGAAAACGGTTGTTAGAACTTTTAAAAGACAGATGTAATGAATGACAACTTTTTAAAATTCCTTTTTTAAATTCCCAGATGAATCAATTTCCAGATACACCAAAACCAGATTTTTAAAAAGTATTTTTTTGTTTCCCGTATTCTCATAATCCAGATATAGTTATACCAGATTCTCAGAATACTGTTTTTTGTTTCCCATCGTACCATTTTCCAAATAGACTATTACCAAATTTTCATAATCTTTTTATTTGGTTCCCATATGATGGTATAGCAGATAAACTATTGCCAGATTTTCATAATCTCTTTATTTGGTTCCCATACAATCGTAATTATACCTTTACTATTGCCTGAAAATAAACATTACCAGTAAGTAAATTGTTTTACTTGCCCATTACAGAAAGGTTTAAGTGTCAAATTCGAC
>CAJQZM010037364.1:0-74335 GCA_907164665.1 Colias nastes | reverse complement strand
AGTTTTGACCTCATATTGGTTAATAGCTACCCCAAAAACCATGAAAATGACACCCATGACGAAAAGATGTAAAATTTTCGTCGGCGTCATCTTGGATTTTAGTTTTGACCTCATATTGGGTAATAGCTACCCTAAAAACCATGAAAATGACACCCATGACGAAAAGATGTAAAATTTTCGTCGGCACCATCTTGGATTTTAGTTTTGACCTCATAATATGGGTAATAGCTTCCCCAAAAACCACCCACATTTGCAAATGTGTTTGCTCCTTAGGAAAAGTTCAGATTTCCTAGGTAATGTGACGAAACTAATTTATTTAATTCGGACCGTATCTCGGAATAACATACATATAACATATATACATATTTTCTAAGAATTGTATACAATGCCGGATTTACATTGCCATATTAGGTATGATAATTCTTAAAAAAGTATTTTAAACATTTCTTAAAAAGCTTAGATATTGCATACAATTCCTAGAGGTTTTGTAAAACACACACTTTTTTTAAAGTTAGTTACTAACTAACATAGTTATCAGAATAATTGTACCTACTAATAAAAGTACAAAAATGAATTTTTAAAATTCGTAATAAATTAAAAATAATATCAAGTATGAAGATGGTCTATAAAATGGAATGCGCTATGTTTACGTGAGCGTGATGTTCCCGCGAACCACGTGGCGACGTTAGATACCTAAATTTGAGTGACGCAGATTTGTGACAGCGTCCTTAAGGAAGTACCTACTAATACGAACTCGAGCTTGGCGTGTCAAAAAGTTATTCTATTGTTGCCGCCCTAACAGGTGTCTACTTTCTCCAATAGTGATGGTGATTGTTATTATAATTAATATTGTTTATATATCATTTTTTACTCACGAAAGCCCCGTAAAGAATGTGTGGGACCCCACGCTGCGCTCTTTTACGTCTACAAAAACACATTTTCGTAATCACCTTATAAAGGGATTACTATAAATAAAGAGGAAAAAGGAAATTAACCGCATTAGATGAGGAAAAAATCCCGTCCCCTCGCAATATGTGGGCTCCCACTGATAAAACACTTTATGTACATATTTCGCGTAAATGAAACAATGTGTTTTTATGTATTATATTTCGTTACCAAGCAAATATCATCCTTATGATAACGTGATTGTAACGAGATTGCTATCTTTATTTAAGTTGGAGTGTCCTCCGGCAAATAAAAAATTGCTTTTTGTGTGCTCAGTATCTGTTAAAATAAATATTATTTTTTAACTAAATTAGTGGCGCTAAAGTCTAATTAATTAAAAATTAATCAGTCATTTTGTTGTTATTTACTTTCTTAACTTCCTTTACGCGTTGCATATGAAATGTAAAAATTACGTGCGCGTTGGTGATAGGTAGTATTTTATGTCACAATAAAATAGCTTTAAACGTATTGATTCAGTACCCCTAGTGTGTTACGGAGGCGAGGGATAAAAAAGAAAATGAGAAGTTATGTTTTCAGTAATAAAGGTCGGACGAAAGAAATCGTTTAAGACGCGGCCAAATGAGACGGAACGAATATATTTGATTATTTTTATGGCGCGGAATGGCTATACTGATATACTCGGACTTAATATCTATTTGTTTTACTAGAATTTAATGGGATACTGTTTATGGTTTTACTTTTCATTCTGCTAGGGAGACTTTATGTGTTCATAATAATACTGATTTTGTAAATGAGAGTGATTCTTGCGCGTAAGTTCAAGCTATCATAATGTTGGAAAATAAAGACAAACAATGAAAAACAAAAAAAATACAGATAATAAATTTTAAAGATTTTGCAAATTATTTTGAATATTATCTAAATTAAAAGTAACTAATTGACTTTTTACTTTATTTCAGTCTCCTTATTATGTACACTGTATATTATGTGTATTAATAATATTGTACCTATATAAAAAGTGCGAAAGCAGGAATTGAGACATTTGATGTTACGATTTATTAGTAATTGGAGGACAGCCGTTATTTTTATGGGCATCGCGAAAGGGTCATGAATCAATAGCTATTAATGTATCGTGTATAACTTTTATAGAATATGTATGACGTCTCGTCAATGTGAATTATGGACCGAAAATTAATTATTTCCTGAGTCAATATTTCATGGAATCTATACTAATATTATAAAGCTGAAGAGTTTGTTTGTTTGTTTGTTTGTTTGTTTGTTTGTTTGAACGCGCTAATCTCGGGAACTACTGGTCCGATTTGAAAAATTCTTTCGGTGTTAGATAGCCCATTTATCGAGGAAGGTTATAGGCTATATATCATCACGCTACGGCCAACAGGAGTGGAGCTACGGGGGTGAAACCGCGCGGAGCAGCTAGTAACCTATACATATCGATCAGATTTATCCTTATTTTCAGAATACCAATAACTAATGTACCTAACTTAATTTTTGCATGGTTATAATTTATAATATGTGTTGTTAATTAAAGTATCTAAGTACATATCACTCTTTAAAAGAAAACAAAAAAATCATTATACTGATAATATTCGGTGCAATAGAGACAATTTAATTATACCTATTATTAGTGAGCCAAGTAAACAACATTCTCATTAAGTAATATTTATTAATAGATATTACCTAGTCAAAATTGCTTTCTGTTCAAATCGAATAATATCCAGCTTTCCTCGTATTCGAAACTGTTAATGCTCGACTTTCATATCTTGCGAATATAAAAAACCCTACACACATCGAGAGACCCTCGCGACACGACCGTAATATAGCGAGGGTACGGTGATATAATGCAGTTTTTTATTACTTACTCCTTATACCCACAAGTAAAAATATACGCATATTATACATTTAACTATTAATGCTTTTATGGGATGAGAAGGGTTCGGCCGCGCTGGCCAGAGGGTTAGATTAGTTTCAAAATACTTATACGCTTCCTCCCTGTATATACTAATTTTTTGCAAAAATCGCCATAGATATGATTTTTTTCGAATAATCATGGATTTGAACGCCATCGTGAGCTTAAGATTAGTTTTCTCATATATATGTCTATGGTCGTTGAATGCATAAATACCTGCCCATTATAATTCTAAATTAATTCGCTCGCAGTCCTGTCGCCTGTTTTATCGCCAGGTAGCCGATGTTTCTAAGAAAAAAATATTTATATCTCCTTCTATTAAAAATCCCATTGTTTGCGCGGGGGCACGTCAGCACGCGACAAAAAGAACATTAATTATAATATCCGATAAAAAAGCGCCATTTAGTCGGGAGAGACGTCCTTTGTTTGAGACGATTGAATTTAAGAACACTTTATATTAGATATCATCCCGGGGGAGAGAATCGCATTCGAAAATTATGCATAAAATATGAGGAGAGATTTCGAATGCACCGAGTGTAATATCAGATTACGAGAAACATACAACGTCTAAGACAGTGAGTAACTGTGCGTGAACACAGAAAAACTGCCGAAATATGAGGATCCAATTCCATAAACCACATCGGTAGGAGGATACGCACGAGTTATGTTCGTACGTGCTCCCACATAGTAATTAGATATTACATTTCCCAGCTAATCGTAACTTCCACGGGTGTTGTTTTTAAAGGGAGAATAAATCACGCGCACACCAGGGCAACACCGCGACGCAATAAAACATATAAAAAAAGTAACAATGTCAGTGCGGAACAAAAGAAATTATACCGACGCATATCCATTGCGAAAAAAATAGTTATGATAGAATGAAATGGTTAAATAAAGAGCAGTAATAATAAAGGCTGGAGAACAATACGTTGCATTTTATGCGTTCCAATGAATCAAGGTTTGTTTAGTTAGCGACTCATAGATAAATTTTTTGACGTTTCTCGCTCGCTCGGCCTCCACGTGGCAGCTGTCGTGAATTTTTGGATTAATTTCACTCAGATGAAGTACTGCATTATAATGAGGTACTTTGTTTCGCCTGTCTGCTTTTGTGATAACTAAACCTTTACCGTATTCTAATTAAGTGTTACGTAGAGCTGGGGTTTGCGTTTGCGAATTATAATGCGAATGATATTTCCCTATTTAATAGAGAAAGCCGGGAGATTTATCTAATAAAAATATGGAAGTTACGAATTGTATTTTTATAATAACGCACGACACAGATGCAATATTAATCTCGTATACGTTATTAAATGTTGGAGACGAGGACGATGTCGTCCGACATATTATTAATGGAAGTGTATCACAGGAGCCATTAGATACGAATTAACATCGATCGTGGTCGTTAGATAAAAAAAGAAAACTCGAGAGCTCTGGAGAGGCAGTCGCGTCACCCGGCGACGAATAAAAACGTCATTAAAGATTGATCGCCTGGAGGAGGTATCATTAATATTATTCAATTAATAAAATGTAATTTCGCGAGGTAAAACGCTCACCCCGAGGAGGAAAAAGCAATTAGTGGCTAGATTGCAATCCGTCAAAACAACTGCGTCGAGTAGCATTAAAAAAAACGACGAGCTTTTTAGAATCGCGAGGGGTGAATATATAAGAAGTTTTTTGCATAAGACGGTGGCGCCCTCGTTTTTTGAAGTTATTTTTTATGTCGAAAACAAACTATGTGGGTGCACAGTAAGCGGTTTTCGTCACACTCACCGAGTGTTGGTATTAGCGAAGTTTTTTTTTTTTAATTGTGCTCGTAATGACTGTTGTTATGGTTTTATGGCAGCGTAATGAGCGGAGTCGCGCGGCGACATTTGCATGTGATCGCGGGGTTTTTTTCGTCACTTTTGTTGATGAAGTTTTTCAACCGTTTTTTCTACTGTTTATAGTGAATGACACGGCTTTATTTCGAGTTTGTGGTTAAACATTTCAGAAGCTCAGTTGTTTATAGTTGTGGGGTGATTTATAGTGCTTTTATCGCGTTAAATGCATGCAAGTTTTTATAAGTTATGCATGCTATCAAATAGACGCTAATTACATTGTTTATTTATTGTTTTTGTCTTTGGTTCAATAAACTTTTGAGTTATTTTTCTTTTAAACATTTTAAACAAAAATAGCAAGGAAGAAGTTAGTTCAAAATTTTACCTCGTTACACAAATTTAGTTGCAAGGGGACGATACAGTCAATACTAAACCGAATGTCAATCGAATGGTAAACATTGAAAGGCGAGTTGACGTGCCGACTGAGTCGATTTAGTATTAGCAATCATTAAATTGGAAATAACGCTATATCGGCGATACACCGCTTTTCTTTATAAATATCTTTCACGTGACGGCGGTGCCGTGACACGAAGCTTACGAAACGATGTAAATATTCAAATAGCGATATAAAAAAGACAAGTTAGGTAGCATTTAAAAAGCTTGTTTGTTTAGACGAATCGCTTCCAGACATGACATTATGTGCAAGGCGCATCTTGGGATGATGCACATGGTTGAGTTCTAATACGAGGTAATAAGGTCTGTTTTAATGTATGGTAAGAATTGCATGTAATAAATGTTTGTAAATGTATAAAGTACCGTTGGAAAAATTATCGGAAGTACATATAAGTGCCTATATCATGTGTGTAAATTATATACTCAACAACATAATTCTTTGTATTAAAGTGGCTATTTTTATTCGAATAGCGTGTTATCTAAAACTTATCGTTTTCATCTTATCAGTTCATATTTTCGAGATACTTCGCAAGAGTATATCATCTAAAAATATCCGTGAAAAAACATAGTGAGAAAGATTATGTGTATAAATAAATCTACAATAATTTGATTTGCAATTATAATATTTTTGTCTCTATAATTTGTAGAGTTTAGACCTACACGCTACACACGTTTGTAGGTAAGGATATTTTTAGAAACTGTTTAATAGAAATAAAACGATCACATTATTATTATCGTACAACACAATACGTTGATAACAAATGGTACATTACGTCATATTTTTATGTGCACACATTGACTTCTACACCCGTTAACTGTAAAATTTACTGTGCCTAAATTAAATCTATATGAATATTCATATAAATCAACATTACCCACATTCTAACAATACTACATTATCGGCCGGCAATTTATTTGCTTATTTATTGAAATTTGTTCCACGCGTTAATACTTTTTGATTTCTTTATGCACTACGTTTGTCTCTATCGCGGATTAAACTAATAGTTTTATTAGAAAAGGACAAATATATGCTAACACGTCGGGGTCATTGTAACGATTGATTTTTGTCATCGGAATGGAAGTCATTGATAGGTTTTTTAATGGCCTAAAAAAATGGCGACAATGGCGCGCAACCGATGCAGGACGTTATTTATTGCCAGTCGTAAATTGTGTTCGAAATTAAATTGATTTTAAATCCCGCTTTCCCTCTGTCTCTAATGACGTTAGTTATATTTTTCCAATATGTAATTTATATTACATCGTTGTAATACAAAAGCGTGATTTTTGTCGTGTGTATTAAAACACAACAAAAGGAGCTTTGTGCAATTTTTTTCGTTGTTTCAAACAAAGGGGATTCCAAATAAAACAAAGGGATAGTCTATAAAAATCTTGAATAATACAAAGAAAATCTTGGAGATATCTGTAACCGCAGTGTCCTGAGGTGCCAAAGACAATGATAATTGTTCCACATGAAATAGTATTGCCACCGACAAAGGAGGGCCGAAAAAAATACATTTTTCATTGTAAGCCATGCCCATTCAGCACAGGTGACGTGGGGCGGGCTCGGACAATGAATTGTACCTATCAATGGACGGGCCGGTTGCTAAAAAAATAGCATCCCCGTACAAAGGAATTGAAATTAATTAACAAGGTGGGCGATTTTATTTGAAATTTGCATTTGAAAATCAGTTACAGGCTTACAGCCAGCATTTTAGCATTATGATAGAAATCTGTAATGTTATTTGGTACTCCTAAGTCCTAACATCATCAGATTGAAAAGTAAGCTTTTAATTGAAATCGTAAACAAAACAATATTTTTCATGCATTTAAATTTTCAATGGCTCTACATGTTCTATTTACATCCAAAGTTCTAGTAAAATGATTTTATATCTCCATATAAAATATATCTTTAATAATAAATACTCATAAGCCCAAACAGCAAAAGATTAATATAACCCAGTGCTACTACAAGCCCGGGTGCAATATTATCACAAGGAACGCGTTTATAAAAACAATCGATCCAGAGGGGATTAATACATGGATCCATTTAAATAGACAGCTGCTTGCGCGGGCGCATCCACCGTGAAATCGACGCCGATGACAAAACATGGCCTCTGATCGCAATGATAAAATTGCTTACATGCTTGCAAATTGTCTGAATAACATCTACGCATTTGAAATTCCTTTAGTAGCGCAATTAATTTGCGCTGTACATTTTAAATACGAACGTCTTTATTGTTTGCATGTAGAAGTAATTAATGTAACCTAATCAATATTTATATTATTTATTGCTGTGTTTGTTTATAAAATGTAGTAGGAATAGTTCTTATTTTTTAAAAGTCTGTAAGTAATTATGATAGAGCATCTTGTTTTGTTTGCATAGTATGTTTTTATAGTTGCTGAAACTAAAATTAATTAATTTAAAAAATAAATGACACTAACGCATACCTACGCAGAATGTAGAGTCGACAATTATAAAACGAGAAGTTATAACCAGTGAAATAAATTACGCGGTGTAGAAGCAATAGCCAAAGCTTTTGTTTCCTCGTCTCCAAAAAAATATTTAATCCAAAAACAAAGCCGGTTTTACGTCACAAACTTAAAATAAAAGGTGCCGTTTGTTCGAGGATTACTTCCCTAAGGCACAACCGCAATATTGTTCGTAAACAATAGCTTCAGGTAGCAATTTTTGCCCACCGAAATGACAATTTTATAATTGCGTATCCTATCGTGAAAGTTCAATGTATTGTGGACCTTATTTCCTTGTATTAGGATACAGTATGACCTTAAAAAGTAACTTGCTCTCAGTGCGGATTCTGTGAATAGCCAAATCTTTCTGTATGTTTGAACATTAAAAGGTGAGTTTCGCGATCTTGTATTGTGAATTGTGATAATCCACATTACGTTTAAGACAAACTCGTGTTTATAAACTCAACTTTAATAAAAGCTTGAATTAATGTTACGAATGAAAACTGTTTGACGAAAATAATTAGAATGACTCATGATAACTTTTTTATCGAAAGCCACAGATAACGTTTTGTCACCAATATTTGTGGACAATCGTTTATTGCTATGTTAACCACACGATACAAAAACTAACTATCTCCACCACTTTTTTGAGCAGGATATTAGAAACGAAGAAAATCAATAATTACCTAGAAGACAACTTTACTTAATTCTGCGAAGTTATTTGGTTTAGATAACGTTAGTTTGGTGATGTTAGTTCTACATATCTGAACCGATGACCGAGTAAACAAAACGGCCAATAGACGATATAAATTATAAGAAAATCCATTTCGTTTTAACACGGGCTAAAATGGAAACAACCTTTTGACGCGACTTCGGCAAACTGAGATAAAATAAATATTTTAAGGGTGGCCGGACCTAAACAAACAGATTGGGGATTTGCTGACCGCCGATAGTTTCAATTTAATAAATTCCATCACTCATAATCTTGTTTGTAGCGAAATTTCAATAACCCATAACACAATCAATATCTTAGATAATAATATTATGTGCATAACCTTATTGTATATTTATAACAAAAATGTAAAACTAACACAACATAGTACGTTAATTAAAAGTTTCAGGATGCAAGGCTCAATAACAAGCTTTTCATAACGAAAACACTTTACAGAACAGATGTATAATCCCTTCGCAAGCGCACTTGACAATACTCCAAAATACTTCGTTTTGGATTTCAAGGCTGGTGTTGCAAGTAATAATTAATATTAGCAGTGTTGCCCGAAGCGCGGACGCTTATCTGGCGACTTATATCAGCCTGCTATATTTCTTCATTAAGGACATGCCTCCCGTCATCTTACTGCTCTCGCGGATTCAGTGTAAATACGTAAGTTATGAATTTTTAATCCTATTTAAATAAGCTTACAACTCGCGTATTGAATTAGATTGCATCGAACTTATTTTGATGTAAATCTTTGTAAGCAACGTAGGTGAAAAATAGGTAAGATGGTCTCGTGATTATAGAAGATTGAATCCGTTTTGTAAAAAGTAAGTGGTATAATTTCTAAAGATGCATTTCCTGTGAAAGTTTAGTTTCGGTTAAATAACCGATCATACATATGAGGAAATAAAATAAGATAACACGTCAATTATAGGTGTAATATGATTTTGATACGTAAAATATATTTATAAGGTATAATTAACCCAATCAGTATATTCTCAACACAAATAAACTCGTTAAGTGTTCTCAATTTAAACACTGAAACAAAAGAAATGTTAATACTAGCAATAATTGTAAATAAAGATTTCTTTAATCCAGTCTTTGCATTCAGACATGACGCGTGTTCAAATTGAAAACAAAGAGTTTCGAAGACAAATCCTCGGCTTACACTAATGCTAAAGTGGTTTGTAATACTATTGTTTTTAAGGAATTAAAAGTTCTTTGTGCTCTAGGAATTATATCTGTGAAATCGTTCACACTAGGCACGTATCAACTAATATATTCGATAGACGCTTCCCAGAATCAAAAACAGTAGCATACACGGAAAGCGAAACAAACTTATTTTTTTTCCTCAACCACGTATAAAAACTACACGTAATTTATCAAATAAAATGACAGCTTTGAAAGGGCATAATTTTTGAAGAAAAATTGTA
Organism: Colias nastes; assembly: GCA_907164665.1. Classification (NCBI taxonomy): domain Eukaryota; kingdom Metazoa; phylum Arthropoda; class Insecta; order Lepidoptera; family Pieridae; genus Colias; species Colias nastes. The sequence continues at coordinate 64,618 of CAJQZM010037364.1, read as the reverse complement.
AAGAGTATTGTGTTTCATAATTAATGAAGCAAAAGGCTTTCTCGGTAACAAAATATTCTCGATCTAAGATTCGGATAGTCATTACTTGTCTCTTTGTGCGACATTCTTCTGCGCCCAGGTGTTCTTATAATTACATTGGATGATGTTGGAGAGGGACGGCTAGATGAGATTCAACGTGGGCTAGAAAACGATAGAGCATCGGCCCTTACGTTGATTGATAACTGTGACAAAAACGTAACAGATGAAAAATAATAATTATGAGATCTTTTGTTAAAGGCGTATGAACTAAAATAGGGATGTGCATTTGAGTTTTACAACGTGCTAAAATTTTATGAAATGTGGTTTTATGGAATAAAAATCTAACCTTAGGTGGACTTAAGTAGTCCAATACTGGAAGAGGTGTTGTTTTTTGGAAATATTAATTTAGTAATTTACTTTTGTTAAATTTCCTAGCTTGAATATAGTTTTTAACTTTTCAATCTCATATACGCGAAATAATTTCTTAATCAGCTTTTACGTGCATGTTAGTAGGTACCTACTTATCTACTATTATCATTTTAATATTTTTTCATATCGTAATTTTCGATATTAATAATTCATAAATTAATTTGATTAACAATTATAATTTTGGCAACCCTAATTTGACCCATCGCCGGCTGCGCAGTTTGCATTCATCGAAGCCTAGGTAGACAATAAGCTCAAAGCGTACGCAGGTAGATATCGAGTACCAACATTTATTTACGTTTAATTCGCGCGAGCTTTTTGAAATAAGACTTTATGTATATGAAGATAAGGTTTGGTTTGGGTTAGTGGTTCAAATGTAGGGGAATGAAAAATTTGCAAGTTTGTACTTAATTTTTTTCAACTTTCATTAGCTGAGTTCGCGCTTTATGGATCAGGAGGGTTCGACCGTTCGACGGACGTGTCGTATTGTTTCGTCAAATACATGAGAAACTTTGTCAATAAAGTTGGGTGGTATTGTTTTTTTTCTCATCTCGGTTTATATTTCTATCTTAATTTATTTAACTGTACGTTTTGATCGAATTTAATGAAAAAATGTTATTAAAATAATTGGAGCAGTAGGTAGGTAGGTATGTTTTGCTGATGATTAAAATTATGTTTGACTTTAAATTGAGATAAATATTGGATAAGTAACTTGAAATTACTTAGAAATCAAATAATTTGTGTAATTTAAGTATTTGTAGGAAATGTAATACATACAATTCAAAAACGTAATAGTACTGATATTGTAATGTGGTTGTAATTATTTAACAAATATTTTGCTAATTTGTTACATAATATTCCAATTATAAGTGATCTAACTTTTGTCTTAAATAATTTAGCTCGGTGGAGGCACGCAACCGCTTTACTTTGTCGGTGCTTCACAAAGAGCCGTCCCTACACGGTTTGCTTAACAAGTTATTGCTAATTACTTTACAGGTATCGCAAATTTAAACTACAAAAGTAAACGCTACCTTAAGATAACATCAGCATAATTAGAAACGTTAACAGCCGAACGTATCGAGCCGTAAACGAAAAACTAATTTAATAGATCCCGACTTTTTGTAACAATAGGCCATCGAAAGTTTTAAAGATCATTATTTGCAGAGATTAATTACCTCTAGCGTGGTCCTATCGCCACGACCGATCGATATAGTAAATCAATTTAATCTAATTAAAAGCATTACATGTTTTTTGTTCAGTAACGAAACAAGACGAGGTATTAGAAGATGAATCGTGGAGATTAGGAGGTGAGGCTTCGCCGGCGGGTCACCGATCATATCTCAGTGGTACGTCAAGCCGTCCATCCGATGTCGAGTTTCACTACAAATTATTTATACAGTCTAATTTAATTTAAGTCCCCTGACCTTTAGTTGATGCACTTGGCTCTGGAAAAAACCTCTCGAAGCACTCCACGTGACTCATGCAACATTCATGCCTCTTATTGTATTACGTTAGGGACCGAATTAAGTGTCCGACACTGCGATGTTACGCGGATGTTTCTAGTATCATTTCGTATTACAAATTGTCTATTGTGAGTCTGATAAATGTATAATGAACTGATTACTGAATCTGGGCGATCGTAAAGTGAATCGATATGATTGCGAAATAACGTTCGATATTACCTTAGCTGTATAATGTTTTAAACTTTATGGGATCGAGCGCTTTTCGTGAATTGTTGTAGGAATAAAATATTATCTGCAATTGTTTTGCTCTATAGCAATTTATACTCTACTCATAAAAATTTAGTGTTTCCTCGGTTGCTTATGGAAAAATTGCAAGTAAAAATGTTGAAGCAATGTGTGTTATATGTTATGAGCTTGTCTATATTAGAGTACTTTTTAGTAGTGACTTGAGGATGTGTTGGCCTTGCAAGCGTCTCGCCACGCAGTCTACGGCGGAAGTTTACGACCGACCGCCAGCCACTTTTATTGGCTACCTCGCATCGAAGCCTCCTCACAGCCTCCCATTCACTCCAAGAAATACACTTTTTTATTGCTCTGTCACTTGGGTAATTTATTGACAATGAACACACGTGCATTTCTATTAATATTTTATGTCGCACGAGTTTTTATGCGGTCGCGTCCGAGCCATTGTTGGACAGGACGAGCAGTCTGTTTATGTCCGCTCGGAAACGTTTAATTGATGGTATTCAAATTAATCATATTACATCACTATTCAACACAAAACACGATCGTTATGTCGAGCTTAAAACCATTATATATGTTCCATAAATACATGTGAATAATACATGTTTATTCAAGAGCTGAATTGAATAAAGATGGCCGTTTTTGCGTCATCAACATTGTAGGTAAATTAAAGACTCTTTGTTTCTCTATTTATGGGATTTAAGGAACGGCATGTGTCCCGCTAATTACAGTTTTTAATGTTAATCGAATGATCGTATGACTGACACCAGGCACATAAAGTATGCTCCTGTCGCCGTAAAAGTCTCGTGCGGTTTTTCATCGTCTGACGTGCAGACTTTCGAAATTGTATCCGAAATAATGACAATTCTTTCCAGCCACAGCTTCTCCATAGACGGCGAGGACGACTCACATTACATATAACTTATTTAAAGGTTTGTGGGAACTTTCGTTTTTAAAGATAGGTATAGATTTCATTTATGTGACACGCTTTAAATTTCTCCAGCTATCGAACAACCTCTATGTTCCCAATCTATTGAGGTATACATGAATTTGTAACTACTTAATTATTGTTTTTAAGAAGCCGGTGCGTTTTATTGGACACATAAACGTTTTAAGTCGAGTGTAGAGCGGTGAAATGGCAATCTTCGCCGCGTGGTCAACCGCTCGTTCCCTCGTAAATAACTCGAGACAAAGTGCTCGAAATACCGCAGAATGTATGCTGTATAATTAACAGTTATATCAGTTATGGGCAGTATTTCACTTGAGGGCTCCCAGAACAATAACACCGCTGTTTGACATACTTACGCTATACGCTGTAGCCAAGTGCCTAAAACGACGTATTGTTTAATGCGAGATTGTAATTTAATTATAATTGAAGAGCTGTATTGTCGTGTTCTTTCATAGATGATTCTTTTCTACCGGTTAAATGAGGCATATTATTGATGTTAAAACGTTATTAAGACTTGTAATGAACATTTTTTAATGATTCTTTTAATTATTCTATTAAGCCTTTATAAGTAGGATCTCACTTTCATTATTCTAGAATAATAATATTTTATTCCAATATGTAAATGCTACCAGCATTTATAATCAATAAAACTATTAAGTACACAATTATGAGGACAAGATACCATTAATCTTACAGTTATTACTTACAGAATGACCATATTTTTACAGTTGATACATACCTGGAAAATACAAAAATAACATTATTACGTGTTCACACACAAACGAAGAAAAACAACATGATACCACATAAAAACAAATTACAGACGTATCGAATATACAGGTTTTGATTTCACAGACATTGTACAGTTTATATATTACTTCCGCGCTAAACCTATTTTCTTTCAAGTGTCAGTAACTATTAGAAGTGAATTTCATCGGATAATTCTAATAGAGCTGTCGTCGGGGAAAATCTCTATTAAATACAAGATTAAGAGGAGGAATCGTCGGTATGCGCCGATCGACACGTAGCGGAGATCGTCGCGGGCGCATTCCTGTCTTTTTCATAGCATTCCCGGTACCGTCCCGCGAGTCTAATTGCACTTAATTTCTACTTCGTGCCACTCTTAATGGGTCTCGCTTTTTTAAATTGCCACGAGGACTACGGGCATCATTGTATCAACATTTAGAGGTTTGTAAACATCTTAACCGAGTGATGTTTTTGAGAATTCTAGCCAAATACGTCGAACAATTGCTTGTGTGATTGTTTTTATTGCGCGCCGGTTGGTGGCCGTTGTGCATCCTTATTAGACACCTAAGATAAATATTCATTATGATCATGTTTTTATTTCATAACTGTGTGTTGTTCGACATGTTTTATTAATGATTCATTATGGCTTATAGTTTATATTTTCGTTAACTACTTAATTAGTTTATTTATTATGTACCTACCTATAGAATAACAAATCTATAGTGTTAGTAAAAAACATGTCTTAATATAAACGATGCAATGTAGAGTAGATCTACTTTGTAAATTGGTTAATCAACCATTAAGAAAAGTATAGCGTCCATTCAACTGGTTTACGTGTAAATGTAGTGTGAATATGAAGCAAATAAAATGCAAAAGTTTCGGATTCAGCATTATGATGGGAACAAAGTAACGAGGCGGGCTATTAAGAGGCAAGCCGTAGAGAACATCTCACGATCGCTTCTCATTACAAATTATGGACGCATTCTTAACTCACTATTAAACAAAGAGAACTTATTTACAGAAGAATGCAATTAATATGTTGTGGAGCGTAAGAAATACGAAATGACAAATTGCACCGCGTTGTGTAATGATAATGCGCTATTGGATACTCGCTTTGTTTGGATTTACGGAGATTTATAATGTGAACCAAAGAAATAGTGCTGAAGAGAATTACTGCTATTTGCCTGCCACAAGGTATTTAAGGCTACAAGATATTTAAATATTGCAGATTAGGCTCGGAACACGTTTAAGTCAGTCAATGCTCATTTTCGTTAAGATGATAAACAGAATCAATTGTAACTGTATCGAATGGTTAACAATAAAAAAGATCTGTAACAGATATAAAATGAAACAATCATGACATGAAAGTTCACTCGTCCGTTAGCACACGGCACACAGAGAACAGCGCACAGCGCACAGATGTCACGGTGTGGCACCTCAAAACAACCTTTGTACTCTTGTTACCGGCGACCACCCGATAAGAATAGACACAGAAATTCCACAAGCGCACGTCGATTATACTCGTAAGTGAAAATAAAAGATTGTTTATAGAGTTTGAAGAAGACGACATGACAATAGATGACGGTGATTGCCCGAGACCTCGCCGCGACCGCCGAATCAATCCAAACTAGTATTTAACGCGAGAGATTTAGGGTTCATTAATTTAAAGACATAAAGAACATGTGACTTTAAAGAGATGATTATGAAAAGTGGGGGCGTGATGTGCGAGAGGGACAGGTGTATGGGCGCGAGCGGGACGCGCGTAGAGCGGGGGTCACCGGCGTGATGTTAGGTCAGCCACTTTTGCACCTCGCCATAACAACGCGTCTCAAATTATTATAGACGTTTGATAAGTGTTGCGAGATTGTTACTTTACGATGTTAATTAAGTGTTTACCTTTGCTGTAGGTAAAGACTGATTCACTTTAATTGATCTTACATGTAGATTGTAGAGCTTTAGTATGCCACGAAACATAGGAAGCATTACAATTAAAAAAGTTGTAGAAACGTGGATTATTAACCTGATTTATTATTCCGAAAACATAAAGCTTTTGCTGGTTTGTAAAGAGGGTATAAATTACGGATACGTACTGTAAATAATTTAGTGTGTTTCAAGGAAAGAAACTGCGCCAAGAAAACGCTCCGCTCTACATTGACGTTATTAAAAATGTATCCGATGATGAGTAATATTTTATTACGTTTTTATGCTAACCGAAATAGCGCCAATAAAATAATGTTAGCGTAATAACGATTTATATCAATAAAACTTGTTACGACGTCAGTCAATAAAGCAAATCTGTACGTTAAAACAACTAGATTAAGGATAAAAGATTCAGCTGCACTGAAAGGCGGCTTTAATGCGTCTTAATGCTTATTTTATGTTTCTTACACAAGACGGCAACCGTTTAACGTTCGTCTAAGCGTTCTCTATCTGAGGTTATTAAATCCACGGATGTACAGACACAAATTATGAATACGAAATAAATCAACGGTGATCGTAAAACAGTTTATGTTTTGTTCTGGCGTTACGATTAGATTCAAATTGGCCCAGATCTGTTTGCGAATAACACTTGCGTACGCAATATTATTTAGTCGTAAAATTTACATTTTAATAAGTGTTTTGATGTTCCATGTTAAATGTAGCCGTTTTTTCCTTGAATGCTTTTACGATTATTTTGAAGATGAATGTCGGACAAATTATAATAAATCAATGCTTTTCATAAATATTGTATTGGAAAAAGTTCTACTACTAGTTCAATAGATATTAATACAATTATTACCTACTAAACCAAAGTTTGTTATTGTTTTGCCATTGCAAAAAATATTTAACCAAACTTTGAAAGATCTATAAAATACATTTTATTAGCTAATAGATGATAAAAGATCGCGTTAGAATTTAATGAAACATTATGAAAACTCGCATTATAGTGGGGTGCAGTCAATGATTTGATAGATGTGCTGGGAATGAGTCGCACTGCTGTCGGATATTAAACGCATCGAGATAACGAAATTGAACGCTATTAACTAAATTGTGTAGAAATTTCTTATTTTTGGAAAAAAATAACGAAGTCATTGCGTGCAGTGGAAAGAAAACCACGTTGTGTATTTTAAATATTTACTTTAGTGTGCAGAATGCAAACAAGAGATATTTTTTTTAATTTTCTATTTATTATCTTGTATAGGTAGGTATATCGGAATTCATCTCTATTTGAGGTAGAGGTCGATTATAATTTAAATTTTATTTAAAAGTGTTAAAATTAAGCTGTGACATAGTTTTTAAATACGTGGAATGAATTATTAATGCTCTAAGATATTTACTTTTGGCACTAACTAAAATAATATAAATAAAATAAATACCAAAGATATCGTATAAATTCAACCCTAAACCGAGAATGAAACCAAAAAAGCATCAAATTAAAACTCAAATTATAACATTGATTAAGCATCGCATTTCAATATCGAGGACACGAGGACATAAAAACCTCCGAGTCATTCCTTAAAACATACAAATAAATGGATGAACATAAAAAAGTTATCAAAACCTGAACGAATACAATGACAACTGCACGCTGAATCGGTCACAAAAAACCGATTTTGAACAAAAAACAACAATTAAAAACTCCGAATCGGCTGCCCAAAGAAATATTTTGAATACGCTCGCCATGGTACCGTTTTTTATCCGAAAGGGCTCTACACGTGTCCGCTTGTCGTCTTTATTGGGATAGACCAATTAATAACCTCTAATATAGAAAATAAATAACATTAATTTCAAGTTCAATATTATTAGTATAAATAACATTTATAATTTTATTTTTAACGAATGAAACAAAACTCAGAAGAATTCATTTTAATACTCTACGGTTTTTATTTACATTTTATATGCTATTTTCTATCAAAACTACAGCATTCTTTATCCATTCATATTGAAGTCTCTACATATTTTTGTTTCTTCATTAAAAGAGTTGCGTTATAAACAACTTCTTAGAATATCTATAATTTATGATTTTTTCATAATTTACTATTTAACACAATATTTCTAGAACCATAGAGCATTTGCATAATATAAATTAATAGTAAAACGTAGATGTATCTAGCTCTCGTCTGATTAGGCAAGGGGTCGTTAAAGAATCGTCCATCCATCGTCTTCGGAGAATCTTATCTGGTACTATTTGCAAACGTTCAATCGATACACAGTTGAGTGATTGAGACTGAGTGCTCGCTCGTATTGACAGTCCACTGCATTCTATGTAAAATATGAAAGACTGCTCCTTGGTACTGATGCAGAGATAGCGTGGATGCGGCATTTGATAATGAATACGGGATGAACAAAATTGGATTACTGCTGCTTTTCATTTGAAGTGACCATGCTATCATTAATTTTAGTTGAGCCTTTATATGTATTCTATGATAACAATATATAGATTAACCAGTTCTTGCGGCTTGTTAAATATGTAGAGAAACATGTGTAGGCAGACCTATTTGTTTTAAATTCGAAGATCCTAAATCGTGATACGTATAGATGTGTAGACGAATAACCAACAATAGATTTAAATGTTAATGTTTGTCATCTGCGTTTAAAATATAACGCGTGGAATCTTTTCTCAATGGAAAAAAACACAATCACTATCTAAGAAGCACATCGCTACAGCCATGTCACGTGTCAATTACAATAGCTAATACAATGCGATATTTCATTCTGAAACGGCTAATGGATTATTAATAGCTCTTATCACCATCGGAATTTCTGTCACGCGTTGTCACTCGTAAAAAAATGTCACGTTTTCGTACATTGCGCATCCAATAATTGGTGATTCCGTGCAGATATAGCTTCTGACCATAGGCTGATTGAATTATGGTTGCACTATACCTGATTAATGCGACATCCACCTTTGACGTTGTATTGTGTGCTCGGATCTGCATCGACCAATAAGATGGAAAAAGAATACTGACCACGGAATATTTGTCCGTTGTGTATTATAATGAACGTCTAGATGTGCGCTGGGAAACGTGCCGGCGATTTAATCGTTTTTTGTATATTATTAATGCGAAAATATATCGATATATAAAAGGTGTTTTGGTAGACTTAATAAATACCTACATTTGATAACAAGGTCACTTATAACAACGAGATGTATAAAGAAATTATAATTTAAATTCTACAAATTTTTGTTTTATAACAAAGGAGATCGAATTCCGAGAAAATGTGTTAAATTGTAAACGCGTATTAATTTTCATCGATTCCGAACGTTTTCCTTAAACAAAGGAAAATAAATGAATTTTTCAAAGGCCAAAAATATAAAACGATAAGAGGATTAGGCGGAGCGGAGATGACATTGGAAATTAAGCCTGTTTTCTTTTGTAATTCCCCCCTCCCCCCTTTTCACCCTAAAGCGGAGAGCACGTTAAAAATGTATGTTTTCTTTTTCGTAGGGTGGTTTTGCTTCGGTAATTTTAGCGTACGTCTGCTGCATGATGTTATGTAAAGTGGAAGAGGGTTTTGACTCTGAAATTGCACTGCAATTATACTCTATCTGACTTGAATGGTTATGAGAACGAGAGTTTTCATAATACGTTATAAAAATGTTGTAAATATATATAAACAAAGACCACTTACAGTTCATTCTAATGGTCCTTTTTAAAGTAAATTATAGCAGTAAAACATCTCTACCTTTTTAATAATCTTTATTTTGCGAACATAAAATGTTCGAGAACTGCGATATTGCCTGCCGAGCAAAATAATTAAGTACTTAAACGCCAAAATTTCTTCTCAGCGCTTTTCTGTGGCGAGCCGCATACCGGAATATCTCAACGACGCGTCTCTGAAACCACCAGGTAATTAAAGTGATACGCGCTCAAAAACTTGCGACTCGCCTGCGCAAGCTTCGCTTACTATGCTGTTTTTGTACTATCAAACATAACGACCGAGAACGTCCTCACATTAGCCATCGAGTCCATCGATTGCTCGGTTAAAGCTAACATTCCAATCGCCGTCACAAATCTGCAATGAATAGCGCGCGAGTTACAGTCTTAGGTTAGGAATCAGTAGACGATTTCCCAGATACAATGGGATGCGGTTCTGGCGGTCCAAAACACAGAAAAACCACGCGTCGATCGCGAACACAGCCAATAAATTATACTGGACTTCGAGTCTCGACACCACTCAATACTGGCGTTAAATAAAAAACATTAAGGGCTTGTCGAAATAATCTAAGGCAAAAAGTGATATTTGACCAATTTGGAGGCGACTGACGAAATGTTGATTGAAGAAAGTTAAGCCTTTGCAGCTATTTAGTTTTATGGGTCTATCTAACAATAATAAAATATCGTTTTGATGATAATTAATCTACCTACTCTAACGTTACGTGTTAGAAAGCTGTTAAATCTGTTGTATTTATAAACAATCCAGGTTTAATATTATTAAAATAAATAGTTAATGTTCAATGAAGCACACAGATTTTATTATAAAAGACAGCCTTTCAAAAATCTTTAAATCATAAATAGAGCTAAAAATAGAATGCAATATAATAAATCTCGAAGCGCTGTTCAAACTTCCAACATACGCGACATGAGAATTCAAATGACGTCCAAGAAAATCTGAATTAGTATTCTAAAATGCAATTTCATTGCTGTATTTTCAGCGAGGGGGTCGGGGGTGGTCGGTACATATTCATCTTGTTAGGTATGCGCCCGGATGCGCTGGCTTCAGCAAACACAATAAGAGCCTTACCCCACCCTCCCCCTACGCTTATGGAAAACTTATTAGAGCGCGGCCCGCCGGGGAATCCTTTTTCCTTCGGTAAATATTTGAGGGAGAAATTAAAATTTGACAACGGACGTTCTTAGATAGGACCGTGCTATATGCCCGTACGTGATATTTGAGGCGTAAAATGAAATTTAGATTCAATTTAGACGCTCGCCTTCTCCGCACTATCCCTTAGTAATTTTCATTTTGTATGTATTATGCAAAAGTAATATATGTTAGTAATTCATAAGACGCTTTTACGATACAGTAAAATGTAAACTCGAAGGATTAACAGAACATTTACAGGGATCGCTGGAAAAGTAATGTTATTTACAAAAAAGAAATAATGCGAGTCGTAAAACGTTTTCTTGCGACGGCAGAGAGCAACAAACAATAATTCACACGTAAGATCAATGTAGTGAAAAATGAGAAAGCTTCCAAACGTGCGCCGCATTCGCCTTACATCCCCTAACAAATGAGTTCCTATATACGTCTATATACTTGGCTTATTTCACTGAAATTAGCTCCCATTTCGGTCGTACAATGAAAAATTGAAATCGGTTTACGACTATCGAACGTGAATATGTTTGAGTTCATGTTCACGTGTTTGGATTTCAATTTTTTGTTGGATTAAAGAACGCTCTACATATTATGTTTTATATGAATATCGAAGTGAAAATATAGTAGCCATAATAAAAACTTATTTCACATGCTGTAGGTATAAGAACAATTTAAAACCATCCAAACAGTATTCAATACCGTAAGTAATTATAATATTTATAAAAGCTTAAAGCGTTTCTTGGCATCCACCCCACTATGGAAATCACGAATCATACTTGTATCTCAAACTGATCACACATGAGCACAATAAGAGCGAATTCCCTGTATCATGCAGCGGTATTTCCTTAAAAGCTTATATAACATTAAGGGGTAATGTCTTGGCAGTAATTAAAGGGGGGTTGCGGAGGCTGTGCGGCTGGGCGTGGTTGGCGCATGCGCAAACTGTTTTAATTATAACAAGAGAAGTGATCGGCGCCTTGCTTCATTAGGGAGCGCGATTGTTTGCTACGATTGGCTCTAAGAGTAGGTATTCGGACTTCTATTTACTTGGATACGTGTGAGTTGTTCTATTTAGTGAGGAATATGAAACGATTAGTAATTGATTGTGCGTTGTTTTGTAGTCAATATGTTTTGAGGATATGATTAGGATGTTAATGCGAAGTTAGTTAGGTAGCCTCTTGAGAATCAGCTTGGTAGGTAAACAACTAAATAGGTACATTCTCTTATAAAAAAATGTTGCGATCAGCAGCTTTTAAACAAAGAAATGAGATATTTTTCTTCTTGTACGAGTATAACTTTGAATGGAATACCTACATATAAATTTAAAGTTCTATTTTGAAGTAGGTACATCAATACACAACTTTACACAAATATATAATATACGTTTGTGATTCAAATGAAATAGACGCAAATTCTCAATAAGGCGGATTTGAGCGGAATAAGATAGAGTTGGGGTGATATATGTCGCATTACTATAAGTCGGCTAATAAAATAGGCATGAACTTGACGGATTCGAGCCAAGTGACAGGGGATTTGTGTTTTACCAACTTTATACAAAGGCTCTTATTTCTCTTATGTGATGTTTTGTAAGCTATATACCGTAAAAGTTAAATAAACTATTTCTATATAGAAATGTAGATACAGACGTATTGTTAAGAAAAAATTACGAACAAAAGTATCACTCATGAGAAAAATTACGCATATTACATCCCCAAATAGTTCGTAATAATGGAAAAAAAGCATCCATTTAACCGCAAGTTAAATTACATTGTTTGTGAAATTCAACAATAGTGGAAAGAATTGCATGCGACATTAGTAAATTCTATTAAAATCTGTCAAAGAATGTTATACAAATGGCAACGGTTCCAACTGATCCCGAATCAATGAATTCGATTCACGCGTCACTCGACACTAAAACTGCTCTTTCTAAGACCCCGTTGTCATAGCAAAAGGAATGTCTTGTGGCATATCTAAATAGTATGATTTAAATAAAAAATCATAGCACGCGACGAGCCTTCATGTAAATCGTAACTTCTAAACCACCTCACGTAGGGAGGAAGGGTGCATATATTTTTGATTTGTTCTTGCTTAGCCAATTTTGCCGTCTATTCTTCATCTCTAACGATAATTTCAAAAGAAAATAAATGTAAATTATGTCAGAAAAGTGCGCGGGGATAGCGAACAAGACATCAATTGCAATGTTTATTTGTAAAATAACAAATATATTTAGTGTTACGAAACGTCGTGCAATTAATATGTATTGTATGAAATAAAGCGGATGATTTTATTCAAAATGAATGACCAAGACTGGACACCATTTATCTACGTGTCGCAAAGTCCCAAATTATGTCTCAAAACATATTCCAATCTCCAAGATATGAATCTCGTTTGTTATTTTTCTTAACCATTTTAGCATTCACTACGCAACCCATCCGACATGCCTAATGCCCTTTATATGTTCCTATATAATAAGGAAAAACGCTGCGAAATGAGAAAAAAATGTCAATGATTGAACGTCATACCTTTGGGAATAAATTTCGTAAAGGGGCGGGTTAGGATCTCATAGTAGAATCAGCAATTTGATTTTTCCGAATAATGTACATTATTCTTTAGAAAGTAACGTTGTTAGACGGTAATAGGATGTAATGTTATTATAAGCTTATTAAATAAATACCTGCTTTTAATATTCGAAGGTATTTTATTGATAACGAGCTTTGACAACACAGATCACAGATCTCTATGTTTGACAAGGAAATGGTTTTGTAAAATTACGTACGAGAACTGTATTTACGGTACCTATAGATAAGTATAATAATGATACTATTAGGAAATAAATTGAATATTCTTGAACCTTATATTTTTATAATATAATATTTTAAGTATACGAGAAAATAAGAACAAATATATAGGAATCTGTTAGGGTGTATTACTGAAATAATTACAGTTTACAAAGTGGACCTTTTATCTCCTTTCTCTTATCGCTGTTTGCCCAATTTATCTTCAGAAATGTCTCTTTTACGAGCTCTCCCCTAAAATAGTTTGCTAGTTTAGTTAAGGACAAAATCTTTATTATTTAAGAAAAAACGAACATTAGAATTTCGACCCTTAATAACAGTTTTCTTATAAAATAAACCTTGAAGTAGTAAGTTGGTAACTAGTATAATTTCCTAGTTGATTCATGCAAAGGGTTCTATAATTGAATATAATGAGGTATTTTGATAAGAAAGCCATAACGTTATTTATATAGGTATCTCTGATTCTTATAGAAATAATAAAATGAACGAAGTAATGTTTTTAAATAGGTTCATAACAAGTTTATGATATAGGAGTAAGTAGAACTCAGTCTCGACAATGAAATTAATTTCATGTTTCCATTGGAATTATTTATGGGTTCGAATAAGCAATAAACGTATACCGATAACATGTACTTGCTTACGATCGTTAAGACCGTGGATTTATCTAAAAAGAACAAAAATGTCCCCGGGTTAACCCTGGCCGTCGTAAACGAGCCGAGCGGTACTGCGCGAGGCGAGGGCGAGCGACAACAAAAATACTTTATTTATATGCTAATGTAATTTATATGACGCTTAATGTTTCGTGGCTGGTAACGCACGATTTCGATCCGTTCTTTCAGAGGGTTAAAAGAGATGGGAAATGGAGCTGTCTGCTGCTGAAATTAAGGCAGTATTTACTGTGACGGAAGTGTCGTGTGTCGATACGATTATGAATGCGCGGTAGGAGGTAGATCCCATCCCAGCTTCTTTGGAGGCGGTGGGAGGAAGCTAGCTCCGGGGGAATCAATAAAAATACGCGAGAAAAGCGTTGATTATACAACGGAAATTTCGGGAGAAACGGCTCTTTCAATAATTCAAAGTTACTTATACTTACGTCAATACTGGAATCGTTTGTGGAATGTGATAGGCGTTTTTGTATTATACCTTCAACCATTTTATAAGTAGTTTATGTGAACATACAAGTACTTAGTACCTATTAATTGAAACTTTAGCTATATAAACAGCCTGGTATATATTAAATCAAAGTATATATTTTTGTGTCTAAGAAAAGTGTGATCTTAACTGTTATTCAAAACATTTTCGAAACGCCTACACTAAAAAGCTTTCAGTAATGCTTTTTTACATTTATTACTTCTCGGTAATATGTTCTGCTCCTGTATGTTTAAGATATGCTGGTCTATACCTAACAGTACCTGATTGGTGGCTATGAACGATCTTATTATAATCATATACCCATACTTATGTATTTATACAAAAGGTATACCTGAGAGTAATGTAATGCATGTATTAGTCATTCAAATTAGACGAAAACAAGATAGTCGACGAGTGATGGACATTCAATCTTTGTATTGTATGGTATTTGCATAAAAATCCGCAACGTTCAGACGGCAGAGCGCTTTTAATGCAGATTCAGGGATTGTACGAACATAAATACAATATTATACACATAAATTATATAGTGGACATGGTGAGGGTTTTTTTATTATGTTACGCATGTGTATGTTCTGAGTGCGGTGATTTTTTTTAGATTTTTATAGACGTAACATGTGATTGTTTTTATCTATCTTAATAATAAATGAATTAACTATTTATATAATTAAAGTGCTAGCATAAAAAACGTGTATTTTAAGTTTGGTATGAATTCAGATTGCAAGGCTTTTGAAAGCTCTACAAAGGTACCTTATGTAAATTGCAATAGACTGTTTGGAGTAGAAATATAATTACAATATTAATTTAAATTTCTAGACGATATTGAGAGTGTCCATATCTAATTACATACAAAGTATCAATGTATGGTTTTATGAGTAGGTAATTAAGAATTAAACAAACGAACTTAAATTTTTCTTCAAAATATTTTCTATTTCAAATTGCAATCGATTCTACAACCAACAAACAAATAAACATTGCTAATAGCAGTTAACATAAAAAAGGAAAAATCCACATCCGCTAACCGTAATTTTGATACCTTAATAAATATCGAAATTTATAAGGCTCGTATTAGTCTTGTAGATTTTTATTATCAAATTAGTTTTACGGCAATGTTATTGTCATTTGTCCAATACCTGTCGATTATTGTTTATTTTATAGGCTTGATATGAGGGCACAGGACGATATCGCATAAAAATGTGCATACATGTTATGCATCTATACACATTTCTCTTAAAAATCTCCATAACATTTGCCCAGCGAATTTAAGGAGCTATAAATTTAAGTCATTATAATAATAATAACAGTTGGTGTGGTATCGGGACAGGATGTTAAAACGTCTTTTGTTCGAATGTTCGTTACACGCATACCAATGATCTCGGATTATTAAGCAAGCCACTTTTTTTTTCAATCAACGCGTTATTATAACTAACGCTACACATGAACTTAGTTATCGAAAGCTTAATACGATTTGTTCATATTATACATATGGATATTTACTATATTTTTGATTTTATAGGTTTACTGTACACAGAAGTTACGCTTTGTTAGGTACTAGTTTCGAAATATCGAAATTTCCTCAATTTAACGTCACATATGAAAGTTGACAGATTCGCACAAAAACGTATGCCTTTCGCAAAGCAATTTAAAGTATGTTAGTAGCATTAAGAGGGCTATCTAAGCGCCATATAGATCATTATACAACTGGGAACTTAAAACAACCCACCATTAGATATTAGCATAACAGCACACAGCAAAAAGCTGGCAAAATGTCAGAAAATATGCAGCGTAAGTCACCGTGTCGAATTTTAACGACAGCCGAGGGAAAGTCACACAGCCACTGATTTATTGTCGCGTTTGATAACTTATTTGATCACTTTATGATAGTAGGAAAGCTCATAAGGCACGTCATGCAAATCAACTGGATTAGGATGTAACGGACGGCGCTGCGTGACAAAACGACCGACCTTTACGCATCATAACGGGACAGAAATTATCCTGCAGCCGCCACGGAAATGACAAGAAAATCACCAATGGCTTTCAATGCTAAATCAAACTTATTACGCCTCTATACAGTACACACGTCGCACATTCAAACATTAAGCTATCTCTATTAGTTAATGTGACTTTCGAATACGTATTTAAGTATATTTCATCGGCAAAAGCAATCACAGTAATTGTACGATCGAGGTGTAAAGAACCCATTATGAAACTCATGACTCATTTACGCTTAAAATAGAATTAAATTTTAGCAGCAGTTGGACTCGTATCACGTTTATAATAAGAATAAGTTAATTTAAATAAAATGTACGAATTAGCATGCCAGTGTGCGCGCGGATCTTTCCATTGTTTTCGCTAAATGACATCAAAGTTGAGGCGGCAGTGTGTATTTAGCATGTAAAATGAAATTGTTGAGTTTTCTAAGAAATATGTAATGTAAGCTCAACAGGTGTACTGCATGGAGTAATCAGTCCGCGGAGATCCGATACGGATTTACCTTTGAAATGTGCTAAATGCAGCTCAACGGCATGAACCGAACATAGCGATACGACGTTAAGAGGCCGTATCGATTTTAAGAGTGATTTTGACTTGTTTCTTTAATTCTTTAGGAGCTCGTTTAAAAAAACTAACTACTATGTTATATGAAAGTAATGGTATAATTTAAAATTCTCTAGAATATTCGATTATATAGATCTGCCGTAACAACGTTTGCGCTCCCGTATATAATCTAAAATTCTAGAGAACTTTAAATTATTCCATTTCTTTCATAAAACATATAATATGTATTTTTTTTATTGCAAATTTTTAAGCATTAACCTATCATTTAGTATGTATTTTTTTTTAACTCTGTTGTAAGAACTAGAAATTCGACGCCATATACGCATAAAATTTCATCAAAGTAAGGCTATTTTAACTTAGATGTTCTTTGAATTTTTCAATAAAAGTACATAAATTGCCTCGAACATATTTTAGGATGTCTCAGTGTCTTTACTGTAGTATATTTTATAAGAAAACTTCTTCTATTAAATTCCGTGTAAAATACAAAAACACGAACGTCCCGCATGGAAAAAATTGAAACACGCCTTAGGTTATTGGCTATTAAACAAATTGGACAATGAATATCAATAAATTGTCTCGAACGTATTTTAGATATTGAATGAATCTTTAATTTAAGATATCATCACACATTGTTACTAATTTAGTTTTGTTAAACGAGCGTCTAAAGAATTACAGAAACAAGTAAAAATCACTCTAAAATCGATAAGGACTCTTAAGTGATTTCTAATTATTGCTTAAACATTTAAAAGATTGCGTTGCTCGTGACCACAATTGCTGTAAATTATTTGAAACGTCACAGATGTGTAAATTAAATAACAGCCTACGAAATAGTGCTATTAGGCAATAAATTTAAATAACAGATTTGTAACGATTTAAAGATTATTGGAACAACTTACTTTAGATGTAATGAAATGTTTTATTGTCTATCTTACCGTCAGTAAATTATATTGATTGCTAAGTAATTTATACCTTATACTATGAGCATCATCGCATGGTACATGAAACAAAAAGATAAAACACCAATTAATCATGTGACTCTTACAGTGAATTTTTAAAATAGCGTAAATGTGATAGCAATTTAAAAAAAAAAACCATTGATGTTTTTGGAATTTTGAAAAATTTAAGTAAACGAGAAATAACACAAAGTACAGTTAATAAACATTCAAAATATTATATGTAATTCCAAATCCAAATTTCGCAGAGAATATTAAAACCAATTATTGTGATTACAAAAGTTTTCTTATTAGGAATTACGCATGTATGATTCTGAAATTTTCTTTGCGCAGATGTTTATGATTTTCGAGTTCTCCAACGAAACTTACAAGGCTTTATGTTAATCCACGTATATTAACTCGAAGGTTAGTCGAAATGACACCTGATTATTATTTATCTGTTATGAAAAGCGACCGTCACGTTTTCTGGCAAAAAGCGTTCGAAAAACATGTAAAAGGGTAAAAAGTCAGGGTGATATTAAAATAAGCTTACGTGCAGTCGCGTTCGGACTGCAGTCACGTTTGATGGTAATGACAAATTTGTGACCATTGTTATTGTTGACGATTTTCATCAAGGTCCGACTTTTGAACAACGGACGTGTCAATAGCACGTTTTATTGCAGTTAATTATGAAAAAATGGATCCCGTGGTAGAGTTTAGGCGCGCAAGGTCGATGATTTAGTCGTTCGGTTAATTGTCAATTAGATTACTATCTCGGGTCAGAAGAGAAATCTGTTATCACGAAGTGCCCTCGAAGCACGGACGCGTGTAATTGCGATAAAGATATAGCAATTAAACGTTTGTTTGACGCAACGCTTAATAACTGAGTCGCTGTAATTAGAGACTACAATGCTGTCACAAAGAATGCTCTGCTGTAATTTATAGCTTAGACTCGCAATTACGGCCAGTCGTGTTTATAATAACGAATTTTAAAATAAGCTTTCGAAAAGCTCAGATTGGCTTCCATTGCATAGTTTGATACAGTTTGCCATTGGTCGATTGAGGTAAAGCAGAAATGTAAATCAAAATAACATTAATTGTCGGGGTTATTAATTACAACGTCACGCAGGCTCCATTAGAGGACTCATTACGTGAATAAAGTCTGTGTAAACAAAGGTGACGGGGGAATCACGCGACGATGACTTGCATTAGACCGTGGTCTTAGCTTTGTGGCATCCGTTTTGGAAAGTGAAACTCGATAAACGTGCAATTAATGGCAATTGTAGCGTTCTGTTGGTGTATTCGTGTAATAACAGTGCTGCCTTTGTTGTATCGCATCGACAAATGTTTGCTTATTGTCTTCGTAACTGGGAATTAAAGTTGCTATAGAATTATTTTGAGAAATTCGCCGTTGTGCGGTAAAAGTGGTTTCATGTTTTTAAAATTTGATAGATTGGGTATGTTTTATTGTGGAATAGAGGTAGATTTGGTTTGGAAAGCACGTTTAGCGATAGTTAGCAAAATTAAAAAGAAAATTGATGTTTGTAATCTGCGTGATTGGGTAAGCAGAATTTATCTAAAGCTTTAAAATTATATTTGTTTCGTTGACAAAATATTATTTTATTATCACTAAAGTAAGTATGTAGGAACTTTCAAGTCATAAGATACTGTTGCTCGATTATTGCGTTTTAAATAATAAAAATATTACTTATTTGCTTTTTGCTCTATGTACGCTAAATCAATGCGATAATTGAATATTCGTATTTAATGTTTCCGCTAAGCTCAACAATCAGTGTGAGAAATCTTTATACTAAAAGACAATCCAGTTTAATTAGAACTAAAGTTAAGTCGTAGGGCCGTTTCAAAAGTCCATGAATACAAAACTAAGGGGACATTTTGATTTGATACACTTATTGAACGTCCCGTTGCTTGCCAAATAAAAGAATTAAATAAAGGAACTGGTTCTTAGGACAAAGGGCCCTCATAATGAGCTCTGCGCTTTGTGAAGAGCCCTTAAAATCGGTGGATTGCGTTGCAATATGTTTTTTCAAGTTAAATGTAACTATTCATTGTGTTCACTTGTGTGTGACGTATGTTCATTAATTTGGCTCGTTGAGTGAGATTGTGATAAGATTGCTGGCTGTTTTGAAGTTATGATTAAATACTCGTTTAAATGTAAATAAACTAGCTTCATCTCATAACTTCACGACGTAGGTATTTTGGGCTATCTAAAAAAATATCAACTTTTCACTCTATCACACATGAGTCGAATACACCATAAGTATCTGCACCTACAATCTTAGTTTTTCTCAGTGCCTAGTACCTCATTGAGATTAAAATCAAGTGAATCATCTCATTAATGAAATCATTTTGTACAAAAAGAACGTAACTAGTATAAAAGTACTTACATACAGTAGGTAGGTATATACAGGGTGTCCCACTATTGGTATACTAAGCGCGAAGGGACTTGTAGTTTTGCATACATTGATCACGTAAAAAATACTAAAACAACAAAATTACGTCAAAAATTTTTTTGCAAAATTTTTCTTGAAAATCAATGTTTTCTTCTCTAGCTTCGCGCAGGAGGCATATACCGCTTCTCTAATGTGAGCATTTTGTCTATGAAAACATAATCTTAAACGATAGCTCACGCGTGCTGGTGGCAAAGTTGGGCGGGTTGCTTGTTATGGTTGTACACATAGAGTTTTAAGAATTCATTTATTTGAAAAAAAATGCGTCTGGAATTTTATAAGTATTTTTTACGTACTCAACGTATGCAAAACTATAACCTCCTTTGAGCTTAGTATACCAACAGTGGGACATCCTGTATATACGCTATTTATTGATTAGAAAATTGCAAGTAAAAAAGTAAAGTAAAAGTATCTAAAGTATCTGTATAATATCTTCTACAAGAAATGTGTCAAAATACGAATAGTTCACTGAGAACCTAACCTAACATAACATTAACTGTTAATCTACAAAACCGTCAAAATTCTAAATTCATTTGAAAACAATAAAACAAAATCAGAATACCCATCCATAGAGCGCTGATTAAAACTGACATGTATCTATTGAAACAATGGACAACGATTCTCCCACCAGGCTTAGACAAGAACTTCCTTATTGCGTTATCGTGATCGTTCTGAAATCGTTCAATCAGATAATAATCTAGTCCCGGTTCAATCCTGACTATTTAGCGCTTCGCAATGGGCTCAATTAGAGGACGACGGATATGCGGGCCCCTTCCTAGCTCTGTGGAGCGATAAAATGACGCTTCTGTGCGATTTATCGTTCAGAAATTTTGGGTAAGCTTTTAATTGATTGTTTTGGAATATTGTATATGATTTTAGAGTGTGTTGTGTAGAGTACTTGGAGGATATAATGAAAGAGTAATAACTATAATATCCATTAAAGTAACTCTTATAGTCAAAGTTCTTGAAATCTCTACAGAAATTTAGTTGGTAAGTGTTAATAAAAATATTTTCTAAGTGGAGATATTTTTTACACAATTTTTAAAGAAATATTGAAGTGAAACTTCTTTATCGGGGTGGGAAAAAAATTTAGTGTAACATTTTTTCGTTACGCGCCATCTTCTTATGCCTACGACGCGTGATTCGACGTATTTCTGTAAAGTTGCATATAGTAAATTATTTTTTGAAAAATAAGGTCATAAAGAAGTTTCACTTCTTACGTGTGTACACTAGTACCTACACGCACACATTTTTTTTTAATAAATGGGTAGATAATAATTTTTATTTCGTACAATATATGTACACAGTAGATTATTAATTACAATAATGTGTTCATGATTTGCAAGGTGTAATTATATTATTTTCTTCTTTACAAATATTTCAAATATAACATTTATCCAGTGAGCTTTTTAAACAGAACGTTTTAATATCTGTGGTCGGTAAGCGCCATTTTAGCCGCACACACTTCGTACATTGATTCCCGCTCAAATTAGTGAGCGAGTGATTTCAACGGGGACATTAAACTAACCGTTGGAACTCCGATGTGATTTATCTTCAGTCATAAATGATTCTAATTTGTAGTAAATTTTATGTTTAATGAAAATAATGAATAAATCTAAATGTGTTTGAATGTTCGTCGTAAGTTGTAGTTAGGTACTAAGTAGATTTAACTAAAAGAAGAAAGAAAGAGAGAAAAAAGGAAAGAAAAACATTTATGTCATTTAATGCGGAATGTTTATTGAAATTTATAATAAGTAGGTACGTAAATTGGACAAAAGCACAAATTGAGAACTTTTTATCTACAATGCTATCTGTAATCCGTTTCTAAACCCTATCGGTCATCAATTTAATATTCCATAAATAGAGCGAAAAATAAACTTATTAATTTTAATATATTACTTACTTATGTAGTACAAAATTGACTATTGCGTATGCGCCAAGTCACGTGTCAGCCTTTAAAAGTCAAAATAACTGTTCACAATGTATAATAAAGTTCCTTAAGATACAAAAATTTTCCACTATGAATTAATCAGAAATAAGACAAGGCAAGCCAAGAAGGTTCTCTGATTTTATGATGATGGCTAAATATGTAAAATGCATGAATTCATATTGATTTATTCTTGCTACGTGATAGTAAAGGGTTATTTAGTCGCCAGTTTATTTAACTAGTGGTTTAAATTATTGAAATAATAATGAATAAATTATTTTGTAAAAAAAAAG
Organism: Colias nastes; assembly: GCA_907164665.1. Taxonomy (NCBI): domain Eukaryota; kingdom Metazoa; phylum Arthropoda; class Insecta; order Lepidoptera; family Pieridae; genus Colias; species Colias nastes. The sequence goes on along the minus strand of CAJQZM010037364.1, from coordinate 41,848 downwards.
TGTTTAATTAGTATTGTAATAATAAATGTGTTTGTTTGTTTGCTCTTTATTATACAATTATACAACCATTTCAAATAACAAGAATTTTTTAAGTCTTGATTTAGACTTTAGAGGTCACTTTATATTAGGAATTAAATCAACAGGTTGGTAGATAACAGAAAATAAATAAAAAATAAAAGTAAAAATCATATGACCGAGGTAGCGGTGAATATTTTTCATAATATGAATAAAATTTCAGAGTTGGATCAACAAAAGTAAGGTTTATATAACGGCTTTTTGTTGGAACTAAATTGTGAATAAAATTTGTTAATATTCCTGTACATTGAAAAATCTTAGTTGAAAATTGAAATCGTCTATCTAGTTTTGGGTAATTTTAGTTTATATTTCCAGATATTCACAGTACATTTCTAAACATCAGGCAATATTATAATAGTTTTAAATATAGTTTTATAAACTTGTTTTTGCATAGGTGCGATTCAAATGTAGGTAAGTTATTTATAGTCTAAGTACCTATAGAGCTCGCTCTACGCATTCTAGACATATGTGAGGCATAGAATATTTTTTTAAATCGATTGCATTATTGAATAGTATGATCTCAAAATAGCATGATTATACCTACTTACTCGTAATAAAAGCTGAACTTTTGGTACCTGCATATTATACATTTTTGACAGTAGCACAAAACGCTCACAATATTATAATAATTAATAAATAATAATTTTATACTAAATTTGGTGTTTAGTGTGCTATTGTATATAATATACTATCAATATGTAAATTTCTACTAATAACAACTTAATTAAACCGCCCTAGTGTTTGTATTAAAAAAAATCTTGAAGGGATAATATTTTTATTATTGTGTAACATGTCGTTCAATCAAACCCGTCATAAATATCATCTGACAGTCAAATCTTAAGGTAATTTGTGACGATTTTGTCGCTCATTTAATATCCAAGGAATATAAAGTACAGACGGAATCGATTATATTGCAGCTGCAAATCAAGAGAATCTGACTATCAAAGCGACGACTCCATCTTTTACTCGAAGCAATGACTTAGTATTCATTATTATATCAAACATGTACCTAGGTTAATTGGTGTTATGTTGCAAATAGGCTGTTGCCTGGATTGGTCAGGAGGAAGGTGCCGGGACCCGCTAAGTATTTGCCGATATCTAAATAACATTTAAATTCCTACGCTATATGAATTATTTACGCCAAATTCCATTTTCAATATACCTACTTGTATTTTGTAAAATTTAGGTACCTACTGAATATTGTATACGAAGTGAGATAACAGTTTATTTAGTTTATTTAAAACGTTTATACGTGAATACAATTGGCGGAAAATTTTATTCAGAGGATAAGGTATGTAAACATATTTTCAATTCAAATTCAGTTAAACATGACATAAACACAATTTAATTTATTTCATTTATACACATAATCAACCGCTTTTCAAGACAACAGACGTCGGTATCTTTCTTTTTTTATGTAAAGTTTAAATTGCGTTTTTGCTATCGAGGTCTTAGAGTCGGGTGCAAAAATGTTTATTTCATATTTTGATTAAGATAAATTTGCGTAACATCGTCCCGGGTTATGAGTAGGATAGGTAAGTGTTACATAATCATAATAGATAGGTATGACTACTGGGCAAAACTAATTTGAGTGTATGAATACTGGGCAAAAGCTTTTCATCGTACTAAACATCTGGCATAATGTTCTGGGGTTATTTAGTTCGAAGCATGTTTGTTGGTCGAGTTTTTCAGATAAACAACTTAATTTACATGATTCGAAAACATCTATAAAAAGAAAATTTTGCATGAAATAGATCAGACTAGAAATGAATAGGTAATAAAGGATAAATGTTAAATGATCAGTTTTCCAGCATTATTAAAAAACTTTATAACTTAACTGTCACAATATTACCGTTAGTATCTAGTGTTATAATATAAGTTTTTCTAACTGATGCCTATACATTATTAGAGGCAAAACCCATTTCGTTTTTCGATAGGCATTTATTCAATGACTAGTGTGCTTTCAATATAACAACGTAGTACTACAAAAAATTATGACGATGATCATTCCGATTCAATTACAGCATCGAGTGCTTTATTAATAATAATATTAAAATGACAGCAAGTTATCCGTATAATTTCGGCTAAACTTTTGCGAAGCATTGATGTTTTTTGTCACCGCTGTTATAGCAAACTCTATTTCACGCAATTATAGTTCAATCCAATCTGAGTCCCAATTCAATAACAATGTAGTTAAGGTATTGTCGCAAATTTTTGTAAATTTACAATTATCTAATCTGTATCACAAATCTGTGTAAGGCTAAAATAAATCTAAATCTACGCTTCGATATGCCGTATTTTCTGCAAAATACCACGATTCTTGTTAATCTAGCTCTAGTGTATTTTTTATTTAATTTGCAGTCGAGTTTTAAATGAGATTGTTTTCTTTTATTACTTTCAGTTCGGTATTGTGTAAGAAATTTTATGTAAAATGTATCTGACGTTCGGTCGTTCGGTAAAGAAGGTCAAAATTTACGATCAAGTTTCACTTTGAATATTTAGAAGGATTATACCAGTATAGGTTATTTGGAGATAATAAATGTTTGCACATAGTTGATTTATATACTATTATGGTCTTTCGGAGAAGACAGGTAAAAAATAAACTTGCGAAATTAGACTGAGAAGTATTAAAGTGGATTTTTCTTAAACAATGAGTACTTAAAGTGTTAATGTCAAGCAGTTGTGTTGAGCGGTTGTGGATACCATGAAACATAATTAAGTTGCAACCTCAATAGGCAGTCAAAGTAAAAATTGCTTCATTCCTTGTATTTGGATGTGATAAGCAATACGGAATACGCAATTTTGTGTACAAATTACTTAAGTTGTCGTAATAAATTAATCAATGTGATCAATCAACGTGCATAATTTTTATTGCATTATTTTCGATGAAATAAAAATTTAATAGACAATTATGTGTTTTATTTTCTATACACCAATACTATGTGAAGATTAAACTACTGTAACTGTTTTATTTTGAATATTAAATAGATAACTATCTGCCTACGCCAAAAGCTTTTCCTCATAATATCCATGTAGGTATCAAGATTTTATACCAACTTCTGTAGATCATCATATTATATACCTACCTTAATATCAATATAAGATAAACTTGTTCTTTATTATTATTTACTAATATAACAGTAAAACAACATTTTTATGGTCAATGGTTTCTTAAATTCAACAATATGTAAATATTTTAATTTATTACATATCTTTATTAGTTTGTCTATCATTAACTTCTTTTATCAGTCTTCTATCAAAGTAATTTAAAACAAAATTCGACCATAACAAGCCTTTAATCTAGTAAATATTGCCTACGTATTCCTTTAAACAATTACATATAATTATTTTCATTATAAGCTTATTAAAGTGTACATTAACTGGTTTTTTACAGGTTTTTCTATAAATATCTCAAATTATGATTAATAATAACAGGAACAATTAATTTTTATGACACTTTTGCTTATCATCATCCATTTATGGTGGTAATGAAAATGTAGAGTCGGGCGTGGCAGCGGTTTGCGCTAACCACTCACTTGTTAGATTGTACCACTTTGTTACCGATTTTCTCATTTGTAAACTACAGTTTTATTAAGCTGGATTTATTTTTGCTTTAGGTAGTTACTAGAAAATTTATATAGGGTAGAGTTGAAGTAGAAATATCTTTTATTGAGATAGGTATATGAGATATAGATATTCATAGTATACGAGAAGTTTCAAAGTTAAGTTCTAAAGCTTTCATGAATAGTCCTAATAACTTTACATGTAAGTAAGAATGTAGAGTAAATGCCTTATTTTTTCTAAGTAAAAAATATCCTTCTTATGAATATTACAAGTTACCACATAATATACTTATCTAATATAAAGTAATAAAAAACTGATCAAATCAAGTTCATATTTCTAATTTAAACGTTTATTCATTCAAACATTTGATACTTTACTCTTACTCGTTGTTTCTCAAATGACGACACACAAACAACGGCCAATTTCGAAACGAGATAAGTTCGTCTAACAAGCCCTTAGAACATTCCACACGATGTAGTACCGTACGGATAATTACCGCTAATCTCACTTGTTTCCTTTTGTTAGCGAAACGATTAAAATAATAATCACAGCTTTAATACTCTGGTAATTAGACGTTCTGAGTCTATAAGATGTAATAACTAGGTGTGGAGACAGGTGGTAAATGTTAAAAATATGTAATGACGATTCAAAAGTGCTTCTAGAAGAAGTCTAATTGAATAAATAAATGTTTGAGTTTGAGTTTGAGGTATGTTTTGACATTTTATCATTAGGTACTAGAACTTTAAAAGTTGGTTAGCCTAGCTAGTGATTTATTCAACAAATTCACATTTTTATATCACGACTTGATAATCGTATTTAACGGGATACAGTAATGCATTACAATTCATCGCAAAAATCAATAATGTAACAAATTGCAGCGTGACCACAGATTGGAAAGTATTAATACGTTTGTCTTGGTTTTCCTTATAGGTGATTGAACTTATAATGTACCAAATAGTAATAAATAATAATGGTGAACGCTTAACGTGTAACATCGTTAGCTCTTAAATGTCATTACAGTACTCCAAAATTAATAATGCGCATGCAAATCTTCGCTAATTGTCGTATTTCCGAAAACACTCGAATCATTAAATCGTAAGAGCCCTAAACAATGCACTTGCATTTTACACCTTGTTCAAAAGAAATAGAAGTCAATTCACGGTCATACACAATCAAAAACAAATCGGGCGGTAGGTGACGGTAGCCTGTCAGTCAAAAAACTCAAAAATCCGTCAGTCGTCTTTAAATATTGGTGGTGACTGCACGTGTTCTCTCTGTGTGGAATTATATAGAGCTGCTATTACATACCCTTCTTGGTTTTGTTTTTAAAGGTGAATTGAATTAATCGATGAAATGATTTATACAGGTGATGGCAGTAAGGAAAGTGAAAATGAAGAAGAGCATAATGAAAGTTCCGATGTATGTAAAATGTCAGAAATAAAGATAATCCCTGATTTTGATTGTTTTTATTTGTATTTTTTGTAATTGTCATAATATTGAAGAATGATCAGTACTGTAAATACTTTTGAACTGAGATTTTAATGATTAGATTTATATGGTTTAAATGTAAACCTGTGTTTGAAAACCATATTTTATACAATATAAATTTTGTGTTATTTTAACCTTCTTTTCTTCCATCATTACACCAGTACTACTTTAAAAGTACTTTAAAAGTACTACCTATAAAATTTTCCAAGTAAATCAATCCAACAAAGATATATTTGCAATCGTGGGGTTATCCTCGCTATTTACTTACAAGGAATTATCTAAACAAAATCGTTACTTTCAAATCAATGTTAATCTCTTTTAGCACAAAAAACATAATTTTACTAAATTATGCATGAAGAAAATGCATTTAACCACTCTATATAAATATCATCTTCGGACGCTCCGGGAATATGACAGTTGCCGAACAGTGACGAAGATTTCTATGCGCATTATTACTTTTGGAGTACTGTACTTTACTATGATTATATATGAACACGAATTTGAAGGTAAAGAGATATTAACAGAATGGTAAAAACTCTTTGAATAAATTTCTTAAATGCTTTGTATCTTCAAAAGGTTACGTAATTATTATGTCTACATAATGTTTCTACTAATAAAGTACCTGTAACCATAGATACATACTCAAGATACAAATGGTATTACCTCTTACTTACTAAATTTAGCCCTAGATTTTCCTATAGGTCAGATTTTCATTACTAATTCAGGGTTACCTATACCCCATCCTATCCTTCCTATCCTATCCTACTAATATTATAAATGCGAAAGTTTGTGAGAATAGATATATGTGTATGTATGTATGTTTGTTACTATTCTCTGAAAGTTAGTCATTTTTATACAACCGACACTATAGGCTGTCCACAGATGAGCATGAGCAGTAAGTCAATGGCCGCAAACCATCCGGATCTAATTACCAACGTTGTGTCATTAAACATCGCGGGGACGGCACGTCCGTCTAGGAAATGGAATCGAATCATTAGTTGTTTGATTACAAAAAAGGCTTAATAGAAATATAATAACGGACGGAGAAGAAATTGTAAAAAGATTGTAGAGCGATCCAATAATTGGCGGTTATTCGTCGATACGGTTTGGAGCGAGTAATGGCTGGGATCTTCGACGTGACTGCGAGACGCCCTTACCCCTTTCCCCCCTTCATTGTATTACAATTTACAATTTAGCTTAATTTCGCTCATGTTGTACCTAAAGGTTATTTGGAGATAATTACACTTTGTTTGGATGTAGTGTTGATTGAAAATTATGTTCGTGTAACAATTTGCGAGATTATTGCAATTGGTATAACTCAATTAAACAAGGATTTAAATAGAATGTAAATGTAGGTATGGGTTTGTACTTATACAAATAAACTGTTAAAAATAGTTTTATCAATATTCGGATACTTCTGAGAAGATTGTTGTCATAGATATCATGTTGCTAAGTCGTTTGATAGAGCTGATGTATGAGATAAATTCTAGTCATTGAGAGCATCTAAATAAAATTCATGTGTATTGATCATGAACAAAGAATTTAAAATATTACCTTTCAGTAAATCTCATTTCCATAATTTGAACTGTTTAGTATAGCTACTCTATCTGTTATGATGTATTTTGATATTATTCCTTTATAATTTATAATATCAATTCATTATAACTTTAAACTATAAGTAGTTATGTATAGAAATATATGTATATAAAATATATCTTAATACACATTACGTAGAGTTCAATGAATGGTTAATGTTTTTTTTTGTCACCTATTCATATATTTGTATCTACTGTGATGTGGGTGGTTGTTGACAAGAAATTTTGATAGATACAAACCTATTTATAGGTACATTTAAAAAAAATATACAGGTAAGTAAAATCAAATAATAAATAGCCAAAATTTTTAATTAGGTAGGAGCAATATATTCTTCAGTCTATTAACTTTCGATTGTAGTTATTTTAATATGAATTTTTTTAAGATAAAATGATTATGATTTTACAGTGTCTATCTTAATTTGTATCTAGATGTGCATAGCTACGTAAGTTTCTTTTGTAATGGAGGAAAATAATCGTTTTGAAACTTACCTTACTCCTTTAAATAAGTAGATAACATACCTTGCCACGACACCTATACCTATAAGTTTAACTTTCAGCGACTTTTTAATAGGTTGGTTTTGACTGTTTGATTCAGTTGAGATTTTACTAGTAGGTATGTGAAGAAAGTATGACTACTAGCAGATGTCTATGGCAGTAGATTTCAATACTTTGGGTAGGTATATCTAAAGCCTTCATTATTTGAGAAATATTAAATGGATTTAATGTATCAACATATTTCATATGTATTATAATTTGATTTGAGAACTTGTAATATGAAAACTGCTTAACTGCTCATAGGATCGCAGTGAGAATTATTGCTATTCTAAGTACCTATTCAAGAATTATTATACTTAGGTGCCTACTTAATAGTTTCAATGGATTTAGAACAGTAACAATTTCTTTAAATTTATTTATAATAATTGTTGTGTAATCTTCCCTAAAAGTAGTCTTGATGAAAATTAAAGCTTTCGCTTACCCAATGCATCACGTGACATTAAAACACCGTTATTCATATCAAATATCTATACCCTTCAATGATATACCTAGCAATGGATCACGGTATCGGTTATATTTTATAAAAAATCCATTGTATTATAACAAAAAGAGTTGTTTTCTGGTAAGCACGTCTTGCTCTGGCGTTTAACAATGAAATAATTAGCTAGTACCCAAGAAACGGGAGGATTTTTTCCAACAGCCTTATTCTATTGTGCTGTTGTAATTTAATATTTTTTGTAATGAGCTCTCGAATATTGAGTGGGTGGATTAAATACTTTTTTGTTGAATTTCATGAAATGGTTCAATGATAGTTACGTATATCGGTTACCGAGTGATTTCTGCAGGTAAAAGTCTGGAGCTCATAGTTTATTTTGGTTTAAGGTGAATGATTGAGACGTGACTTTAGGAATAAATATTTAGATAGGCTTTTTACGTCTATTATCTGAATAAGAAAGTCATCGATACCAAATGATAATACGTACTTAGTAGGTATACTTGTTGATATCTTACTTAATAGTGAAAGTAACTAATTTTATGCTTCAGATGAGTTGATATAAGAAACATCTACCTACTGAATATATAATAAATTTATCATTTTAATTATGCAAGTAAACAACTAATCACCCAAAAAAGTGTAATAATCTGTATACCAATGATAAACATGATTTTGAGGACATTTGTAGTGTAATGTAGAAATAGATTTATGATAGAAGGAGATAATAATATGCACCTATTGATTGAGGCAATTATTTTATAATTCCAAGTAATAAGTGTCTTTCATATTATTCATAAACTGTATGTACTTAGTTGGGCTCTACTTCAAGCAATTGTAGCATGCCGTCACGATCGTTGCTTATGCATTATTGTATCACATGATTGAATATTAATTATGACTAGCAATCTGTTCTGCTTAGGGCGCTTGTGCACTACAAGGAATTTTACTGTCCGGCATTCCGATTTTTTACGGTCCGGTTTGGCATGAAAAAACCGATGAATTGGCTTGTGCACCTGTCCGTCTTTACTCGGATCAGTGCGGTACAGTTCAAGGAAGTTTGGCGGTATAATGCTATCATAAATGATTGTTTTTGCATTTTACAAGAAACGAGTAAAAAATATAGAAGATGAAATATTATATTACTTCGTTATAATAAAAAGTAAAGTTCCGTAAGAGATTTAAAATGCGTGTTTCACTTATTTATTTTAATCGGTGACGAGGAGCTAAAGCTATTCCCACTTGAACTTTAACTTACCAACACTTACTTAGATAATAATTATAGGTCAATGTAGGTATATAAAAATAACAATACCGACTTTTAAAATCACATTGCCAGCTAAAAGGAAGTAAAACAAGAGCTTGCTTTCAATTGGCATATGCTGTAAAAAGAGTAAAAGCCAAGCAAGTGGGCATTCGAAAACAATTATATCTACAGCGACTCGTAGACACAAAAAACCATCCGGAATAGGGAAAAGTGAAATGTCGGACAGTAAAATTACGTATAGTGCACAAGCTAGCATTTAGATTAATGGCGTGCCATACCGGACCGTAAAAAATCGGAATGCCGGACAGTAAAATTCCTTGTAGTGCACAAGCGCCCTTAGTAGAAACAAACACTGAATACAATTCAATGACAGCACCACCCACGAAGCGGGAAATGTATGAATTTAAAACGTGTTTTGTCTCACTGTAAAGGTGAACAATATCCGTCTCTCGTTATGTGTAATCTACAATAGACTGCTTTGTTTTAAGCTTCAGGTATTTCGTGTTAACACTGCTCATTTTTTTCCTCACCTTACCGTTTCACTACAATGCTCACCTGCTTTAATTCTTCTTAAACATAGCTGGAGATTTAAATAAGAGAACATTTGAATGCTCCCAAAACAAAAAATATATATATTAAAAAAAACATAAAGAACTCAGGATAAAGGAACCAAGGAAACAAAAAATAAAATAAAAACATAATTCAATAATATAAATATTGCATTTATTTCAACGAATTCGGCAAATATAATAACTGTAGATAATAATTATGATAATACTATTCAGTTTACAGACTCGACCGATCGGCATTTAGCCGGCAGAGACCACATTCATATCACTGGCTGGCACTGGGCTTCAGTTAATCATAATTATAATGTCATCTGAGTAACAAGTAAATGCAGATTGCATAAAATTAGTTTATAATTAAATTATACAAATAAAAATAAAAATATCGGAAGTCGAAAAGGAGGCAAATCTGTCAACATCAGCTGCCTGACGTTTATATGTCTACGAAAACAAAATCGATAATAAAACTAAAGAACAAAAAATATATACAAACATAACATAATGCAAATAATAAAAATAACAAAAGCGATATGCAAATAAAAGTAAAACCTGTGGAAATATTTGTAGCGGATTAAATAGTGAACGGTTTGTATGCGCCTAGGTTAAGTGCGAGATTTGCATCTCAATAGTAAAGTGGAGTATGACACGGCGCTAAGACGGAAGGCAAGTTTTCACATAATAAATTTGAAATATAATAGCAACACCCGCAGCGCGTGCTACGATTCGCTCACACATTGAGACCGCACGAGCTTCGGTATCATTATGTACAAGAAAACATTAGAAAAAATATTTGCATATCGCCTAACCCTCCAATTTCAAGGTAGTCTTATGTAAATGCGTTAGAAACTGCAGCCGGCGACCCCACACGAATCGAATTCATTATTATGTAAAATACTACAAACTTTCTATGTTATGTCTGTATGTATTTCGTGCCCTTCAGTGAACATATGCGAACTAATTAGATACAGTATATCACAAGTTTTAAGATGCCTCTACGAAACGAACAATATATTTATTAATATCTATCTATCTCTAATACTACACATCGTAGTACAAGTTCACGAGCGGCAATCGCAAACAAATTTTACAACTTTCTATCGTTACCAACTAATAGTATACTTTTACACGATTCAATTATTTACAGTGGAGCTACGATAATAATTTACAAAACACTTGAATCCTACAAGGCACCTTATTTAAATAGTAATAAAGATTTCAGGCTTCGCTATGACTTTATATAATAACTAAAACGTTTTAAATTCTCTAAAATATATAATTTGGTTTTCATTACACACCTACAACAATCGACATCGCTAAAACCTAATAGGAGTTTTAAATATGAACAACTAGGAAGAATAATATTATGCAACAGATTACTATCAGCTATGCTGTGTATATGCGGCGTTAATTTTCAAATCGAATAAATACCTACAAGAGAAAAAGTTTGGAAAGTATTTTCGATTGGCACGATATGAATAATTGATTATTCATGTGGAGCGAATGCATATGCGGCAGATCGGTCCCATTAGATATACGACGTCCTTCACGCGTCCTAACTCCTACCATTGTTAAGTTCGTTTGAATTTGAATAGCGGTGTTCGGAGCGGGCCGCCCACCGGCCGCCCGGAACGCCTCTCGCGCCTCCGAAGACGTCGCAACTCATCTCGCGATCCATCACTCACATATTCAAAAACAACAACCGAACAAAGCGTCCTAATGACATTACGAAACAACTATTCCTCTAGTGCATTCATTGATTGTTGTATTTGGATAACAATTTATTGAAATCCTAACTATGAGGCATATGCGATTAACCGTTGATATTTCATGCTTATCTTCGTAATAACTGACACAAATCTAACGTCGATAGCTATCATAATTTTCTATCTTAGAGATTCATTACTTTGAATATTAAAGCCGCATATACCGAACAGTTCTTTTCACTCAAATAATAATACATCTAAAGTTTATTTACAGGAATCACTAGTAGGAAATATAGATCAACGACCGTCACGGCACGACATGAGCTCCGCCCGGTTCACGGTAATTGCGATTATCGGATGCAACGCGAAGCTCGCCACTGCGAGGTACTAGATAAGTTCAAACACAGCGCATGCTAACGCTACCACAACTACGTTCAAGTACACTCACCGTTGCCAGCGAGCTGTGGTCGGAGGAAGGCGTTGTGCAGCTCGGTGCCCAGCCCGCTCTCCAGCCGCGCTGCCATCTGCATCAGCGCGAGCGTGCCGTCGTCGGCGGCAACCGCGCTGTTCTCGAGGCGCGCGCGCACCGCGGCGATGTGGCCCCGCGTGAACACGTGGTCTTGGACTGAATACTTGTGACTGTACTTGAAGTCACACACACGACACTCGTCGGGCGGCTGCGCGTCCGACACCTCCGAGAGACCGGCCGCCAATCTTGCCTTCTTCTCTTTGGCACGAGCGTTTTGGAACCACACTTGTACTACTCGCTTTGGTAGGCCAATTTCGCGTCCGAGCGCTTCGCATTCTGCCATTGTCGGCGTTTTGTAGTCACCGAACAGAGCCTTCATAATCTTAACTTGTATTGAAGACATCTGAGTTCGAAAACGTTTGCCGGGAGGCCTTTGATTTGGATGCTGACCCGCTAAAGGGGAGGTGGGGTCATCTTCTTCATAGAATTCCATGGTTTCAGATGCCGTATCTGACCTCTCGTCTGCGTCCGATCCAGGTCGTGACAAATCTACAGGTTTGCTGAGATCTAAAGGTATTTCAGATTTTCCATGTTCAGGTCGTCTCTCAGATGGTTCATTGCTACTGCCATTCTGTTGGGCGGCAGCGTGAGCTTGAAGCTCACTAACATAGCGCTTCATTGACTCCTCACTATACTGTTTGATAAATTTCTCCATGTCTGAGTGAAACGGCGGAAAAATAGGGGGCAACATGGGAGCCCCCCCTTGGGAAAAATTTTGCTGCCTGTCACTTTGTTGAGAACCAAAACTAGGCGTCGACTCTGTACTTAACTCCTCATCAGGTAAAGCGTCCACGTTGATCTCTCCTCTTGCACACTGATCAGCGTGTTTCGTGCTTAAGTGGCTTTCTAATGCGCTTTTCACTTTGAATAAAGCAGGGCAAAAGGGACAGCGTTTATTTATAACTTGTGCATGTGCACGAAACTGACCCTTCCTTTCACGCGCTCTCGTGTTTTGAAACCAAACTTGGACTACCCTTTTTTTCAATCCAACTTCTCGAGCAATATTTTCGAGCATCTTTCTAGATGGGTTTGATTCAATTTGGTACTTCTGATACAGGTAGTCTAACTGTTCCGGTAAAATCGTTGTTCTCAATCGTTTATCTTTTGGCTGTTCTCCAGTATCTGCCTCCTCAAACTCATCAAATTTTCTTTTAGCTACTTGCTGGTTTAGAGCAGCAACTAAAGGGTGGCGAGCTTCTTCATTTGAGAGTGAAGCGTTTAGCTGTTGTAGCTGAGCATGTTGTTGTAAGATCCCAAAAGGGGAATCTGGAGGGTAGGTGGGAAATAAATTTGGGTTCATAATATGAACCAACTGATGTTCTCGCCAGAGATCAAATCTTGGGAATACTAAATTGCATTTATCGCATTGAAAATTTCCATCTTTTTCTTCTCTAGGTTGGTGAGATAAAGGAGTTACTGGCGTATGAGGTGTAGTGGGAGCCGGAGATACTGGATAGTTAGGCGCGGCAGGTGTGGGAGTACGAGGTGGTGCCGGTGAAACTGGCACATGCGGAACGTGGTGTTCTACGGTGCTAGAGTTAGAGTCTTCGCTGCTCAAAGTAGCAGCAACTTGCGCAGCTGCCGCTTGTGCCTGCGCTGATCGTTTCGCATCCTCTTCCTTAAAACAATGAGTTTTCTGATGTCTAATCAACTCGTAGTATCGTTGAAATACTAACTGACATTTTTTGCATTGATAGTTCAATCCCGGTGTGCGTTGAAATCTATTCGCGTCATCCATCGAGCCCGCTGGTGGATCAGCTGCCGGTTGATTCTCGTATACTTTTCTTGCTTTCTGTCGAGCGTTTTGAAACCATACTACGATGACTCTCGGACTTAAGCCCAATAATTTAGAAAGATATTCTAGATCGTCATCCTTTGGGTAAGCGTTATTTTCAAAAAACTCTTGCAATACTTTAATCTGATAGTCAGTGAATCTAGTTCTGTTGGCGCGTTTGCCAGAAGACCCCGAGCTGTTGGATCCATTCGAGTTGCCCCCGGAAAGTCCGAAATCGGCCGGTCCCCTGCCAGGACTGAGGCTGCGATTTGGGGTCAAAGGTAGGACGTTCGGGGGCGCGGAGTTTGGGGACGTGAAATTAGGATTTATTTTCGGTGGAAGCATAGATGGATGTGGTGGCTGAGGTATACTCGTAGCCGGTATTGAGTCAAGTTGGGATTGTATTAAAGAATTTAACGACAAGTGAGTTGGTGTTTGAGGACGAGATATGCTTTGATGCAGTTCTGAGCTGCTTAATGCAGGACTTTGGGATGGAGCTTGAGGAAAGATGAAGCTTTTGTCCTCTTGATGGCGGTCGTCGTAGGAATTGTATTTTTCTTCCATTGTAGGCTCTTCATTAGGCTCAGATTTAACTTCTTGTTGGCTAACCAATGAAATTTCTTCAGTTTTTGCTTTTTTTTCGGGCGGTGGTTTGCCTTCATCAGAGCTCGCTGATGAATCTAAAGGCGTCACTTTAGCCTCTCCGGTCTTTTCGTATTCTTCAAGGTTTAATGTCGTAGATGGCGGATTGTTGAAGTTGTAAGGCGAATCCTTGTTTCGCTGGCGTTCCTTGAAAAGTGTATTTCTGAACCAATGCTTGATAACCTTTGTAGCTAGGCCGGATTGTTTGGCCATTTTCGCAATTGCTTCGTCGCTTGGCGAGTTATTAATGTCAAAGTGCGATCGTAAAATTTTCAATTGCTCGTCAGTTATACGAGTACGAGCTCTTTTCTGTCCAGCTGCGGCGTTAGCCTGCAAACAAGAAGACAATATTGTATACAACTATACCAAATTATTAAAAATACTGATTTTTAATGCAAACTTATGTTTTTTAAGTAAGTAATTCACATTTAAATTGATAAGATAAGAATTAAATGTGTATATTATCGAAATAAGTTTCTAAAGTATAAAATACATAAAAAAAATATTCATTAAGTTTGTCTCTATAGTTAATAATGACTTTAAATAAATATACAAAACGTAGTTTTATATGTTTAAAACTAAATAAAGTTAGAACACATCAAAGCTTAATTTGTAATTTCAATATATAATATTCTTAACGCATACGAACGATTGCAGGTAAGTTTGAATAAGGTAATTGTTAGAGATAATAATACCCCGGCCCTTGGCACCTAACAAAGGACCCTCTGTTGGTTTGGACAAACAGCTTATGCTTATCTTATAACATGTAAGTACGTATATTTTCTTGCTACGATTAAATATACGAATGGCAACATAATTATAACAAATTACATAGATTATATTAAAAATATTTTTTCATATAAAGCATTAGGTGATATCAGGATTTTGTATTGTTTATACAGTAACTATTGTTTATTAGGGAGCAATTAATTAAGGTTAGTTGTATAGTATTATACATATGTAAACATATCTCTCAGTATGCTTTATATTGCTTTGACTATTCTCGACTCTAAGTACATATACATAATATAAATGAAGTAGTTAGTCATTTGATGTATCTGTTTAGATTTATTAATAGTTACAATTAATTATTATTCCACGTACGTAAATAAAATTTGCAAGAGATATTGATATGTAAATTTGTAGAAACTATACCTACCTATATATTAAACACGTGGCTATGTTAGCTTGTTCGAGTATGTTAATAGAGGCAATGTGTTAGTCATTTAAAACTTAATGAAGAAAATTATTTAAATATCTCTTGTATGTTTACTTATGTGTGGCTGTAATTGGTTGATTCCTAACCGAAATGATGTATAATTAGTCAATTTTGAATAAATTTTTATAGTAAATAATTTGACTAAATATAAATCCAATGTTAATATGCCATTAGAGTAATAAATATTATCTACTTATTTTTTGTATGAATGAAAGATGTTAATTGTATGTGACAGAATAATTAATATTTTAGTAGATATATATTCAAAATACTTGAAAATATTAAAGTATAATCATGAAATGTTAATAATTAATAATTATTGATACATATTGCAAAAATCTTACCTGTTGTTGTTGCTGGATTAATTGTTGTTGTTTTAATTGGGCGTCATGCGAAAACGGCATTGCGTCGAATGGTGGTGGCGGCAGCATGAGCGGCACCAAGGGAGGCTGCAGGTTCATCGCTGCGAGGGCCCCGACGTTCAAGCCGAGAGGCAGCCCCAGCGAGAGCATCTGGGCCACCATGGGATGCAGTTGTCCGAGCTGCTGTTGCAATTGCAGCATGTTGAGTGCCGCCTGCATCTCTTGCACTTGTGCGGCGAGCAAAGCTCCAGCCTGCGCTTCACCAGAGCCGTTCGCGTTCTCGTTGAAGTTGCCATTGCTGTCACCACGGGGTGAAGGCGAGCGGTCGCCTTGCGGCGCAGGTGATGCGGCCCGTGGCGAGTTCGGCGCACCCGATTTCCTCTCATATTCAGATTTAAATTGCTCCGCGAACTGTTCCAAAAACTCGAGCGGAACTTTATCTTTATGCACTTCTTCACAATGAGTCTTTAAAACGAACACACTAGAGAACTCCTTATTACAATGTTGACACGTCGATTTGTTTTCACTGTCCGGGGGCTTCTCTTCGGGTGGCGGAGGCGGCGGGCTTGGCGCCCGCGCCATCTCACGTTCCTCTTGCAACTTGCGGCGCTGATTCTCATTGTACTGCATCACGAGGTCGAAGCCGAACGTTTCTAAAAGTTGCTTATACATTTGCGAGTTCCTTTTGGGCGGATTGCCCTTCGCTACCATCTCGTCGAGAGCGGCTGCTTCTGCGTCTCCAAGTGGCGAGTGCGCCCGCGCATCGCCAAACGGACATAAAGTAGCGCGATGTGCGTCGAGTAGCTCCCCAGTCGGGAATGACGCGTGGCATCGCTCGCACGAGGCGCTACCTGCCCGTGGGGACCGAGGGCTACCTGGGCGAGCGGGGGGCGAGGAGCGCGGCCCCCCGCTGCTCGTAGATGAAGGGGATGTATTTTTTGGCGACAATACGTCTTGTAAAATTTTGGCGGGGTCGTTTCTATCCGGCTGTTCTACTAAAGGCCGTGTCAAGTCAACGTGGCCCGCAGCGGCGAGCTCTTGCAACTTTCCGGCACGTGTTTGATGCAAAACAGATCGCATATGAATATCTAACGTGCTGCCTTGCGTATAAGCCACTTTGCATATGTTGCATTTATATCGTTTACGATCATCCTCTTCGCTCGATGTACTTTTTGGAGTGAGAGTTAAATTCGATGGCGCTGTTCCCGCGCCTGGAGAAACGGGCGGATTGTTATTGTTCTGTTGTTCTTGCATGGCCCGTTTCAATTTGTGTAAATGACTGACACTGTTATAATGAACCAATAAGATATTTTTCTGTGTGAATGATTCTTTGCATACGTCACATTTGAACGGTCTGTTAGGATCCAAGTATTTTTCCATAGGATATGTTAATTTTTCACCTTTTCGATGTAAGAGCGTCTTATTATGTGCGGTTAGATAAGATTGTCTTGTAAATGCAACTTTACATCGGTGACATTTATATTTTCTGTTTGGATCATTATAAGAATCTTCAGCCATAGCTTGCGAGTTCAAGTAATCTTCTAAGAATTGTTGATCTTTATAAATTATGGAATCATCTGAATTTTCAGCGTCATTGTGACCAGACTCGTCAGCAGCGGTGGCACTCGAATCTCTGTCTTCCATTTCTCCCATGTCATCATCTGGTGTTCGCAACGCTTCTTTTCGCAATAAATCTGCAGTAGCTGGGTCTAAAGCTGTACCCTGGCTTGATTGCAAAAGGGGATTTGACGCCAAGCTTCGCTTGAATGCAGATAATTCATCTTCAGACAGTTCAGGGTGTGAAGTCTCCACGTGTTTTTGAAGCGCCAGTATTGATCTAAAGCTGCGTCCACACAAAACACATTTAGTAGCGTCGCGTATAACATGATATTGTGAATGCAATTGAAGCTTTTCAACTGTTTTGAATGCGAGACTACATTGATTACAACGGTACTTGTAAACGTGTTTCTCCGATACCGACATGTTTGCAATAGAATTGCGCGCATGAGCTTCTTTAAAGTGATTCTGTAGGGCATGAGCCGCTTCAAAGTAACGATTACATCCTTTCTTCCAACAAACGTAACCGGGACCTTGCGGTGTTTGTTTTAATTCTAAATGGCCTGACTCATTTTGATGATGACAAAGTTCGTCGACGTTGCGGAATGTTCTGTTACAAGTCGAGCATCTTTCTGTCTCTCCGTCCACACTGCCCTCTGAGCGTGGAGATGAAATCTCGCGTTCTTCATCGCCTTGTCTTGAATCTTCACGTTGCGCTTGCGCACCGCCATTCAACCAATGGCTTTGGTCTACTAAGAGTAGAAGGCGTTGTAGACCTTCAGAGTTCACGGAATGGATTTGCATTACATGTCGCTCGAGCGCGGGTCGGTCCTTGAAGGCGTCTTGGCATAAAGGACAAATGAAATGCCGCGCTGTATCACTATGCATAGAATTAACGTGAGCGTGAAGTTTGCTTTCACTATCACAACTAAAATTGCAATACGGACATGGGTGAGATCCCGTAACCTCTTCTTCGTCTTTCTCACTGGAAGTTTGTTGCATTGATTGCTGCGAAAGCTGTTGCTGTTGTTGTTGCTGTTGTTGATGTTGCTGCTGCTGATGTTGTTCCAAAAATCTCAACATCTTTTGTTCTTGGGTTAACTCAGGTTTCTGATCAATGGGCTCCTTAGAATCTGTTGACAAGATAAATAACAACGATTATTATATGTATCGTGTCACTAGAGCACGGCATGTAGGCGTGGGCGTATACCACGAACTTTCCTCTGCGGAATGTGCAAACCGAATGGATAGTAATCGGTAATCTGAACATGTTAACAATGTCTACCTACGTCTACGTGAGATTTATCTACAAAAAAGATTATTTTTATAAATGAAGCTAAGTATTGTTCGGTGCGAGCGATTCTGAATTGAAGTTAAAAATAAAATTCTTCTCCTTTATATTATTAGTAAGACTCGTTTTGTTTGCGTCGTCCCAGCAAGACAAAGGTATTGCTCTATCCATCCTGTACGCACACATTCTCAGACGCATTAATACTAACGTAACAAGTATATTGTAATTTTGCACACAAAGGAGATACAGGACGGGCAAACAATCATTGTTCATTATTACAAAAGGTTCGAATATTTCGCTTCGCGTCAGATCAAATGCATTCGGCAGATCGTATGTGGATGTGACAATGAGTGCGAGAGAGATGTACAGCTACTAAGAGAACATGTAAGGGTATTTATTATTTGACCAGGGATACGTCCGCGGCAGCGTGTGAAAGAAGGTCCGTATTGTTTACGCTTAAATAAGGAAGGTGAAAGAAACGACCGATGCGAGGAGCGGAAAGATTCGTTAATATAACGTTACAATTATACTTTATTAGATGAGCAACCGACATTTCCATTGTTAGATAAAAACTGAGACTGACTATCAATAAATGTAAAGTTATACCATATACCATAAAAGCGACGTCCGAATGCGACTTAAATGTGTGAAATGATCACGACACATTATGCGATATTTTTTCACGCCAAATATGTGATAAGGTGAACTCCGTTACAGATTAAGATAATACTTTTTGTGGGAATGAAACCCGCGATCATAAAATAAGGACATTTTATTTCGACACCAAGACAATGCGATTTTTTATAGGAAGAAAGAACTGTTTGTAAATTTATGAATCTGTTCGATTATTAAAATTTGAAGACCAAACTTTAAACGAATAGCTTGCAAAGATAAATCTCTACAGGGAACAAGTAAGGGGCGATATTTACAATTAATTAAAACTGGAAATTATCTCACAGTCCAGCGCAGCTGAAAGCAGCCGGTCCCTTGTGGAACTCGTTTCATAGTTTTAAGCAGTTGTAACCGTTACATCTAATGAAGGGGAGAGGGATAAGTAAATCCGAACGCGTAATAATAATCAAAGAGACTGACCCTAATCGTGGACTGGAGTGACCAGTGAATGTAATTATTTATGACGTAAAATCGTCGTCCGACAGTCTGGTAGGAGCATAGAACAATGGCCAGGTAAAGGGACCATGTCTGTATAAATGCGATCTCCAACGCTTTTTGTCAATGGACAAAGGGTCTTTTCTAAGGAAACACCACATCGTTATGGCGTCGTAAAGTAAGTATTGTGCAGTATGTGCTTTGTTTTGTGAGATTTGGGTCAGGATTTTTACAATGTGGCGTCTGGAATACAATAAGCTTAAACAGTGTATGTCGCAATTTGAATTGGGGCCTGCGAAATTAATTTAATAGAATTGTATCGAGTAAAATATTGAAGAATTTATTTTGCGTTCAACTTCCAAATAATAAATTAATGACTTCAAAAGCAACATACCTAATAATACGATGTATTTAAGTCAAACGAATTTTTTAACGATGTCAGCATAAAATTAAATTCTATTACTTACACGATATTGTGTTAGTAATGTGTTGAATTTAATTTAGTGTCTTCTTTGATAATAACCATATCGATAAAGCGAAGACTTATTTACAATTTCGACAAATTTTTCGTCCAATTAGTGTGTCGAGGTTCAAAAAAGGGAGAGTTAAATTTATGGACGTCAATCGTTTAAAGTGTCTACTCGGTAAGGTGAAAATAAGTAATAAGCATAAATATGAGGGACACAATGGTGTAAGTCGGATTTCTTTCGCCTCCACATTTCTCTCGCAGTTTATTGTATTTCACCGTGGCCATAAACATCAGCGGGCAATGCGGCCGGCGACATTGTAAGATGATGTAGCAGCCTCATCACAAGGGGGCAATCATTCTTAATGCGCGACGGCCACATACGTAATGCGAGTCATTGTCCCGCGTGCGGTACTTATGGAAAATTCGCGTTCTCGATTCAAATCTTCTCGTCGTCTCCCTCGCTCGCGGGGCGGAGTCGCTTCCGACCAATGGCGCAGCCCGACTGTGGCGACACCGTGTAAGGCGTACGTTATTAAAGAAACCTGTTCTAATATTGTGCGCTTCAAATTAAATTTTGTCCGTGTGTAATTATCTCATTATAGTAATTACGAATTCCTCGCTAAATACTCATCGCTTTAAATGGTCGCGACTCGGCTCGAACACGACGCGTTGGTCACGCATCCCCCGTTAATGAAGCCTTCGATGCCGATAATAGAACGTACGTTATGTTAAACACCTTATTTCACCGAAAACTTGGTGCGTAAAAAAGAAAACTTTTGTTATTTAACTCGATCAAAAGTGAGAAGTTTGTAAAAAACGCAAAACAAAATTGATTAAGGAACGAATCGTTTTAAATTGGAAACCGATAGTGACGTTTCGAAATCACATTCATAAGTCGGTTCAGTATTATTTTATCGATATGAACACCGGTAATGGTTCTAGTTACATTAATTTTAATGGAATTTTCACGGTTTATAGTATAAAATATTGCAAAATATGTTAAGTGTAATAGTTATAAATAACAATGTTATGCTCACGAAAAGTGTTGCATAAGCGACATCTAGTGACAAGTGAAAAAATTATTCGCGAAGTGGCGCACGCGCAACTAATTGCATTTTATTTTTTTCTAAACCTTTTGTAATTTTTTGTTCTTATATTCGTTTCTTAGTTTTAAGTATCATTAAGACTTGTTACTTAAAGAGACAATAACTCGAGGAAGTGTGCAGTACAGTAACAATAGGTTTGTCATGCTTGGAAAAATATTAGTGACGAGCGCGGAGCAGTTTCCTTATTAACACTAAATTAAATATGCTTTTTTCTTTTGCTTACATAATTTTATCGGAACCTATATGGAATTTATTCACGGTTATTTAAAACAATTCTTTTTTAACAAACTCGTTTGAATTTCTCATGCTAAATTTATTTTATAATCAACAATAAATCAATATTGTAAACTAAGTATAGAATACATTATTAGCTTACCATTTTCTTGTTGATCAAATGGACTGGGTAGCTCTGGTGGCTGAGGTATGACTTGGAAGAGTTCAGCCACGTCTGGTGTGGGATCCTTGCCTTCTGACCGACGTTGAAGTTGATGGATTTGTTCCATTTGCAGATGTTTGACGGAGCGCACATGCTGTAAGAGTGGGAGGCGATGTGGGGCTCCGAAACCGCACAAAGCACAACGGTACACACGAGGGCGATCACGTGGTATTCTTGATGCACAGTCTCGAACATGTCTTAGCAAGAGCGTGGCTGCCTCGTGGCGAGCACCAGCTGCGTGAAGTTGTAGTTTATGCGCCGAATTCGTATAGTAATCACACGCGCAGCATCTCACTTGCACACCACCTACACCTGCACCACCAGTTCCGACACCACCGCAAAATTTCAATTTCCACTCATTTCGAGGTCCACCTTCTTTCACATGGTTAACATGTTGTAGCCTTTGCAGATGTTTGTCTGTTTTGCAATGCAGTTGGAAGTTTGCTTTCAAGTTTGTTTTGTATGTGCATAATTTGCAAACGTAATGACCAGCGACTAGCGCCAGAATTTCTTGCTCTCTTATCTTGGTGCGGTCTTGAGCTAAGTGGTGACCCAAGGCTTCCAAGGAATCGGTGGAGAAACAGTTACATATACAACAATGGAAAGTCCTTTCGGGTTCTGGGTCAGCTGGTTCTGGTGGTGGTTCCATGGCATCAGGGTTGAGACCCACGTCTAAATGAGCGCCAAGTTCAGGTGGAGACGGTCCAGGTCCGCCGGTCATCAGCTGAATCATAAGCGCTTGATTGTATGCCATATCGGCTAATGCTGCTTCTGGGTTTGGTGGTGGAGCATCTCCCCCATGGAAATGCAAAAGGCTTTCTAGTTGTTGTTGACTCTGTTGTCTATGATGTAGGGCCGATAAAGTCTGCATATGCTTCACATTTTGTTGTAGGACAAGCATGTTATGCGTATGTTTTTCAGAAGTCATGTGTATCCTCAAATTTCTTGCTACATTAGTCTCGTAGTTGCAGACGTCACATCTGAACGTTGGCTTTGGTTTTTGTCCTAAAGGTGAGTGATGTGGTAATGGTGGTTTATGCGCACCTGGTGGTGTATGTTGTGATGGAGGTAAGTTGCTCTCTCCAGGATTGCCACCATTTTGTAACTCTTGCATATTATTAAGATGTTTGTCCGACTGCATATGTATGCTTAGGTTACCTTTTGTCGTAGTCGAGTAGTTACACACTTCACATCTGTAAGGTTTGTATCCACAAGTGTACGTCTCACCTCTTGCTAACCGTGGATGAGGTTGTCCTGCAATGCAGTAAATACAACTTGTCTCTGCTTCGGGATGTTTCTCTTTCATATGAATTTCCAATGTTTCTTGATATTTGTAATGCCAGTTGCACTTCGGACATTTGAGTGTTTTGCATGAGTTTCGACTGTGCATACCAGCTAGTGGTCCACCTAATCTACCAGAATTTAAAATAAGCTCGCATTTTGGGCAATCAGCACCTGACGGCCTTCCACCTAAATGGTCTGGGCATACTCCTATTGTAGTGCCCGACAGGAAAGCTGGTGGGGCTGCTTGGAATGGTGGAGATGAATTTGGACTTCCACGTGGTTGTACTGACGCGTTAATAGTATGAGGATGAGCTACTGAAATCAATGAATGTTGTGGCATCAGAGACTCAGCCATTGATCTAGGTGGTCTCCACGCAGGCGGGCTAGGTCTTCTGTCATCGCATGATCCATTAGGTAACATATTGTCGTTTTCTCTATCCGGTGTCATAAGGTCTAGCCTTTTATCTACTGATGGACTCGATAATTCTGACATATTTGCAGGGCTACCAGACACGGAAGCACGTGGTGGTGCAGCAGCACCTACAGGTTCTAAGAATGAGACTAGTGGTTCTTTGTCTTTTCCGACGCACTGAATGATGGCAGATGCATTTTCCCTCGATAATGCATCTCGTTCTGTATCAAGTAATGATAAACTATGGTCTGACTGTGCATGCGCTACAAACGACTTCGCGTAGCCAAAGCTTAGTTTACATATAAAACACATTAGAATTGGTTTAACTGGTACACTAATAGGACAGTCAGGGGTTGGAGACTGGGGTCTCGGAGTCTCTTTTCCTCCACGAAAACTGAACACTCGATAACTATGCATAACAGGCGCGTCAGGTCTCGCTCTCGCTCTTTCAGCAGCCAGTCTTCCATAAAGCGCACCGTATAAAGAAGGGTTTCTTGAAACATAAAAAGCACTCGCAATCTGAGGAAAGTCAAGTTGTCTCTCGACGACGTTGCTGTCTCTGCTATCGACGATGCAGCCCGGTTCTATTTTAGGTAGATCCGATAAGCTCGTTTCACCCTCCGATAGTTCAGGGTCCTCGATGATGTAAGCGGAGCCGTCAGGATTGTAAACTATCTTGCCGTCAAAATGTTCAACATCAGAGGAGAGGAGCGGTGAGTCACGTCGCGAGGTAAGGTCTACAGCGTCCGGGGCAGCGGGCGGCGAAGTGGGCGCGGGGGCAGAGGACGGGGCCGGAGTGGGCGCTGCCGGGGCTGCCGGCGCGTTTCTGGGTTCCTCCTCGGGGCTCATGTTGCCGTCGTCGTCGTCTGGCTCGAGCGATGCTGAACTCTGCGGGTCGTCGCGTTTGCGGCGCCGCTTGCGCTCCGGAGGCGGGCCGCTAGCGGGGCCGCCGGGCTGCAGCGGCGTGGGCATGGCGCCGGGCGTCAAGGGCCGGCATCACATGCTCTCCTGAAACAATTCATAAATACTATGTTAAATTTTTACTTACTTTTAACTATAAATATGTCATAAGAATCAAATTATAATATTAAAGTTATAAGGCTGATATTATTTTAGATTGTAATCAAGCTGATATGTCTACTGCGACATACGAAGCTATTCCTAATAAACATTTTAAATATTTAAATTAAAATACACGATAATCGGCTCTTATCTATCCGATATTTACGCAAACAAATGCCATCATTTATCCAAATGACAGCCCGTCAATCCTGTCAACGGCGACACTATTACAATTAAGCAACCAATGGTCTTGGAACTCGGTAAACAAACACATATAGATCATGATACGAGATTTTATACGATATTGATCCCTCTGGCCTACACTGTAAAGTCAAAATTCATAAATGCTATATAAATTTAATTCTCGAAATAGATTGAGTAATACCTACTAAAATTTGTTAAAAATTGAGATTAAGCCGTCATCTTCGTTATCTACAACGTTATCATTGATAACTGTGTCTCACATACGCCCGCCTAACGAAGACATGAATATTATAAGTATTTTTACTTATTTATTTAGTTGACAGACTTAAGATAACTAATCGCTGGATTGACGTTTGACACAAAATAATTGATGATATAAAATATTACCTGGGATGACATTATTATTTACTATTTATTAAGGTAATGAGTTCACTTTAAAATATTATTTTCCCGACCACTCACAATACATAATTCACTTTTGATGTCGATCTCAGCCACGGTTATTTCTACTAATTTAGCATTACTAATAAATTAGTTTTGCGAGTCTCTAATCACTGACTAATGAGTGAATAATAACAGGATGTTAACGATAATGTATTAAAATTAATCATATTCCCAACCTTACACCGGATGTTTAATATTGATAAACTATGCATTTAAATTAGACATTTTTAACAATTAAAAGACCTTGATATTTTTTCGTGTGTGGACAGAACCGCGCCTATTTGTATGTTTGCTTAGCTAACGGTCGAGTACAGCCCTTGAGAATGATTGTGCGATAAATTATATTACACCAGAATTCGATAAAGTCAATATTTACTTAAACGACAGTTATTCTGTGTGAAAGAAATGCCTTGTCCTGGGATCCAATTGACGCGTTCGCCGTCCTGATTACGGGTTTCTGCTTGGAAACGAATAATTCAAACAAATTATTAACTTCAGTTTTTTTTCTATAATGCGCAATTAAAATGTCATTTTGTACAGCATCGCCATTAGTTGATATTGTAAAAGGCTTTAATTACAATTGTAATTATCCAGCATTTCGCGGAGGCAGCAATTTGTAGATAATTTTGCAGTGCTAATGTGTATGGAAATTATGCAAAGAACCGGTAATTAGAGAGGTGAACGCTCTAAAACACATGATTTCTTATGACTCAATTTTTCCAACTAAAGAATGAATCTCTATTTGTATTTACGTTTAAGAGTTAACGCTTTCTAATAAGAAAGGCGATGTATAAAATATTACTTTACATTGCATAGGAACGCCCATTGGCGCGGAGCTGTGTCATTAAAATAAAACAAACGCGAAATTATAAGAGGCAAATAGATGCGGCTATAATTTGTGTTTTGCAAATGGTGTTCTAAAGTGGCACTCAATAAGGTTAATGTTTAATGAGGACGCACGTGCAGGGATTCCCATCGTAACGCTAACAATCAGTGGTGTCGTCAATTACCACCGATGCCCTGATGTAAGCAGCAGAACTAATTCCCAATAAACACTCACACATACAGTGTCAGCGCAAATTGTGTGCATGTGAGCGTGAGAAAAATACGACGGAAATATTTGTTCCGATGCACACATGCGTGTTTTTGCATGACTATTAACACACACACACACGCGTGCAGACACACTGCCCGCATCGGAACTGACTACAATAATTGCTATCAGTCATAATGGCTTTTAAAATTTTATGAGGACGTGATTAATAAACGAATTAATTAGGCAGTTGAATCCGAAAGGTAACCGATACACATATTTATAAAGTATTAAGAAGTAAATACTTTCAGGCTCTATACAGTAACTTGAGTAATGAAAGGACTCATTAATGTTCGGTCTAAATGCAGTTCGTGATCCATGGATCACTTTCGAATAAGAATTTACTGTTTATTAGAAACCACGACAATCGCTGCGCTTACCACTTTCCTTAATGTCGTAGCTGTTATTATCATAAATAATTCATGCTGGTGTGGGGGGAAATTTATGAAATTCGTTTGTTGCTTGATTTGAAAATCAAATACGACACAGGTACAATATGAGAAATGGCAAATAGAATGATAGAGTTCATACTAATAAAAATTGAGATGAACGTCAAACATTGTGAACAAAAATATCTTTATAAACGATCTTTACCTAATCTTACATTCTTTTAAGCAAAACTTGAACTATTTAAGAAAAACTTAAACCACGTTCACCAGCATAAAATTGGATACAAATATCAGTTTTAATATAACTAACATTATATTGAAGACGGTTTAATGCTTTCATAAGTGTGTGGAATGCATGTAAGATGTACGTAATGAAAGTAGTCTTGTTAGACGTGGGAACGATCGAGTAGAACATGGTAAGGCTCGATCCGACATTGTCCACCGTTAGTGCTTAACTTTAAACCTTCATTAAATCGTAATGGATTTGAACTTGCATCGAAATTGCCCTTTTTACAGCAGCTGTAATGGTTATAGCTGCAACGCTTGTTCGTAAAAATAACAATGTAAATATGGTATTAGTATTAGTTGTAGTTGTTTTTGTGTTTAAGTAAGTATGCCATTATGCAAAATACAAAAGTTTTTAGCTAATGTCATTCCCCATTTATGTTAGACATGTTTTAAAACTATGTATATAAACAGAAATAAAAAACTAAGAAAACGTTAATTTTAGTACACCTACGCTAAAGTGATATACATGCAACAAAGTAACAGCAAAATTCAATTTGCAAGCATTACTAGTGCTTGAGCATTAAATATAATACCTATTATCCTATAGAACAAACTAGACGACAATATAATTAAATAATCCAATGAGAAAGGTATAATTAAAACAAAGTGACTGTAAAATTGCGAAAGACGATCCGTTCTTATACCGCGCGACGTAGGTATGTGAAATGTGAATCTTGTAAGTCAATTAGCGATTCTAATTTAACTTTCCCATTAATTTGTCATTTTAATTAAAGCCGGCGTATATTTAGAAGGAAAACCCACAAATAAATAACAAGGCTTAGAACGTGAGCGAACCGAGTAATCATCTAAATGAGATCGAATCATAAAGAAGATGATTTTATGATTTATTTGCTTTCGAAGCTAATTGTGTGAGGCGCCTGTCGGCTGTCGTTCGAGGTTAGGTACTCTAGTTAAAATCATGGAAAAGCCTCGTAAACTATTTATCTTGTTTATTAGAAACCAATATCTAATAGTATCATTCTACTTACACTGAGAGAAAAAATTTCGGCGTAATTAATAACAATGTTATTAAATGGCGTTATTATCAAATTTTATCAATTCCTATGTATTTTTAATGAAAACTACAAAAAATTTAATTTCAAGTACAGTTTATTAATTTCGTAATATAATACCAATAAACGGGTTTTATTAAATGTTGAAATTAATATTCTTTACTTGGGATTGTAGGATTTTACATGTATTAATAAATATTCCTTGGATTTGTAGGTACTGTACTAATATCAAGAGGTACAGATTAGTTATGATTATAAAAGAGTTTTACTAAAATGACCGATTACAAAAAACTATAATATCTAATATGGCATTTCTTATTTCTATAATTTGTGAACTTGTAATTAGAACTAGTTTTATTTTTCCCTCAAGAAGTAAACTATTATTTGTCATTACAGTTATGGCTATTAATGTTTATATATACCTTTTATTGGAATTAGTAAAGTTTACTAGTAACAAGATACATGCCTACTTTGATCTGCCGGCGGCCGGAGCGGACGCGGGACGTTGCTGCTCAATTGCTCATTTGCTTAGTGTCAGTGAGCGCACGTGTGTTTAACACACAAGTGAAAATAATTTGTGCAGTGCAAAAACAATTGAATGACTCGAATAAAAGAATACAGTTCATGGATCAATTAACCAGTGATCTCCTTAAGAGGTGGGGGTTGCAGGAGTATGTAACCCAATTTCGTGGTAAGTAGGTACCTAATCAAACTACATAAGTAGATAGTTAGAAGCTAGATAGTTTTATTTATTCTTTGCACCCCAGAACACAATACCAAACTATTCTTTGTCAGAACAGTCGATGTATTAATGTTCATAATATGACCTTATTCATACTTAAAGTAATTTGGTATATTGCGTTCTAGATGGAAGAGTGGATTCTGGAACACTCAGAATTTTAACCAACGATGAAATAAGTCAGTTGATCAGTAAACTAAAACCGTTCTACTATTTCATACTAAATGTAGGAGAGTGTTTAATGTAAAATTTTCGGATATTTCACGTTCTATTTTTAAAAAAGTTATTATTAATGCCATTTTACTCATTAGGTTAAGTACTTTCGATATCAATTTAAAGATTTTTGATGCAATCGCCTGTGCACACTTAACGATTACACCCTGTAGATATGATGTACACTTATGGTCTTCTTTTAGTCATCATTCAAATCAGTGTTATTATTTTAGGTTCTGAAAACTTTGAAGTCGTCGATTGATGGTAGAGCAGTTGCGTAGTCGTGGAATTATCGAGAGGGCCCGTTCACATTCCTTGACAAGAACATCATCTTCGTCATCGAATTCTGATGTAGCTCCATTAATACGATTGCCAGCAGCATCAGCAGGTAATGTATATTTTAATGAAAAGCGAGTTTGTTTACTTTTACGGGTATTGCTGTTTTCAATTTAAATGATAAATGATTCCTTTCAGAATCCGACGAAGAATTAAGGGAGAAAGTCGCATGGCTGCGGAATTCCTTAGAGCCGTAGCACCTAGTGGAAGAGAAGTGGGTGGCCACAGCGGCATTGAGACTGAATACAAACTACTTGGCTGGTGGCAGTGTTGTTGCCTAAAAACTAAAAAACTAAAAATTCAGCATCGGTTGGGCAAGTTGTTTGTTATCATGAATACTATACCCAGGATTTGTTAGTTTATTACTTAAAATTATGTTGTCAATGATTATTTTTTGGTTAATTAGAATAAATTTATTTCAGGAAAATATCAAATTTTATTTATTATGTCCACCTATCTGCAAATGAAGATTTCGAACAATTTTTCACTATTACTTATCTGAACAATTTAAAAAAACAATAAAGTTTTGAATTACATTAGTTATTAGAGCTTCGTAAGTATAATAAGAAGAAAGTTGATCGAAATCATCAATATGTAAAAGTAATTAGTAACGTTACTATACTTATACCGCTAAATTTAAATACCCAAAAAAACTTTTGGAGGAGAATCTGCACATGAATATGAACAAATTTAATTATAGGACCGACTCTAAAAGCACAAATGTTAAGTAAAAAACATGATTGTTTTTCGCGCTTTTTGGAGTCGGTTCCATAGTTAAACTTGTGCATATTCATGTGTAGATTCTCCTCCAGAAGTATTTTTGGGTATTTAAATTTAGCGGTATAAGTATAGCAACGTTTCTAATTACTATTAAAAAGAATACTAGAAATTATATCACACCTCAATGAATTTCAATAAAAGATATTAATTACAAGTCAAAATTTTAATAGGGCCTATAAAAAATACTGGTTATAACATCACTGCTTTATTATTTCCACACATTAAATTGTGAATCCTAGTCACAAGATTCTTAAGACAAGTAACAAGAGTAGTAAAACCCGAGAAAAAAAGTACTAAGAATAAAAAATATATTACGCGTAACCAATATTTATGTTATTGGCCTTAATAAAAACATATTAACAGAAAGTATGTTGGATTACTTGCACTAAATAAACTTTACTCGTTATTAGTAAACAGGCATTTTTATTCCAACTAAACTTGGATTTTTGGCGTCAGTAAATGCAATAAGTAAAACTCGTTTGTAGCCGTTAGAGAACTTTAATTGTCCTAGGATTTATATGAATTTTATAAGTTATTAATATTTTTTATTGAATTTTTTTCTCAGTGTATTTGTAAGAATCTTAAGTAGGTACTTAAGTAGATGTAGAGTATTGTCTAGTTTTGGTCTAGTTATATCAAATCAATGTTTTTGTTCTGTTGGCATTTTATATGTTGTACGATAATCAAATTTTTATTAATTCATTTACAAAATAAAATATAATATAGGAGCAATCCTAATATCTTTAACCTGTATACCTTTGCATGATGCTGCAGGTAACCTAGCAGGCGCCACTCAGACCATGTGCTCTTAGGAACCGTCAATTTTAGCTGTAATTATTGCGGACCCTTCGATACTTATTTCTATTTTTTAGAGGCTTAATTGTTACAACAGATGACTTTTTTGTCGAACCACCTCAAAGAGAGCGGAAAGGCATCAAACGGAGCGTCGAATTTGGAAATAATTATACATAAATAGTCCCTTGAGCGGCCGATTAAGACAATTTCTGAAGCAAATTGCCGCAGACGAGCATAATAGCACACACGTTCCGTCATAAATAAATCTGGATTACGTTTCGTACGAGATTAAGATTGATTCGATCTCGATGCTTTCTGCTATTAATGCCCGCGCCGGATAATGTTTCGATCGTGTTAATATTTCAAATCATTATATTCCATTTTTGTATGTGATTTGTGGGATAATTACGATCGACAAATTGCGGAGCATCATTAAAAGATAACGGGTGGATATCGGACGGTCGGTCGATCGTAATTAATGATCGATACATGTGAAATAATTAATTAGTGGCGAGGTGGGATCCTACGGCGCCCGGGGCCGGGGCTGGAGTACAAAAAACAATGACGTGCGGTTTTTGGTTCAGTCGGCGCCGAAGCCGTGGCGACATCCGCTGATCAACCACTATAATTTGGTAGACCACGAATTAGTTTTAATCACATTTCTGTGAGATGAGCGTGACGCCGAACCAGTCTCCAGAATGTGTCATTAATGATAATTTCAATGATTGTGTTTTTTCCATAGCGTAATTATGTGGCTCTCGGTGTGGGTTAATCAAATTTCAATATGAAATTACTTTTCTTGTAATTATATGTGACTGTAATGGAATAAATATTAACGTTAATAGAGGTATAGGTAGGTAATATTGAAAGTTGTTGTATATAGGTATTATTG
Organism: Colias nastes; assembly: GCA_907164665.1. Classification (NCBI taxonomy): domain Eukaryota; kingdom Metazoa; phylum Arthropoda; class Insecta; order Lepidoptera; family Pieridae; genus Colias; species Colias nastes. Next base: position 10,166 of record CAJQZM010037364.1, on the reverse strand, counting down.
AGGAATTATTGGATCGTGGCAATATAAATGTGGAAAATAAAGGAAATTCTCATAATAGGTAAATATTGGATTTTTCATATTAAATATTGAATTACATTACAATATTTCAATTTCATACCACATTTTAAAACAAATGTTACCCATGCTCGTCGTTACCATTTAATTTTAGCCTCCCACATCGATCTTGAAGCATCCAAATCACTTATGTGCGCGTAATTTTAGGTCTCAGCAATAATTATAGACCAATTGTTAACCTCTAATGAGGTTACCTAAAATCAATAGCAATTAAGATTCTCACGATATCCACGATACTTCAAATCCGTGTTCCATCGAGCTGCGTGTGCGCAATTAAAACGAAACCAGCAATCAGCGGCCATGTTTGTACGGACGACGTTAATAGCGTTCAGTAATTACATATCAGAATCATGCTATCGTTGTTTCTCGGAACACTGATTGGATTAATAGAACCTATTTTAGGCTTCAATTAGGTGTTTATCCAAACATTATTTTGACCTTTCATTTGTTGAGGGAGATCCACTTTACATACCAGAAGAAATCTTGTAACACAAACCGTTTTTAAAGTAGGTATACCAGTTAGTCATACATACTTAAAAAGAACTACCTGACTCATACATAAACGAAAGATTACCGCAACAACAGACGATATTGTCACAGTCATATCGAATACGCCGCCACAATTTTATTCATCCTCAAAACTAGCTGTCGTTAATATATCCGGGAGAATATCCAAATTCAATTACAAAGCCTCCGTGAGGTGTGCCGTGCACCCGCGCCTCCTAAAGGGTGTATAGCAACTCAATTTCTCCATATTATTAAGACGTAGGGTGAGGGTAGGTTGGGGTGGCGCGGAACACAAAAAGAATGCTAATTTAAAATTCCCATTGCCGTGTTTGTATGCGCGCGCGCTCTATGTATCACTGGAACAACAAAAGGCGGAGGAGAACCGCTCGAGCGCGTAATTTCAATCTAATATTCAATTTGAGACGCGAACTTCAACCATCTTTTATTTATTTGCCGGGATCTAAGCGTTTTTCATGAATTCACACATGATGGTACAGCGCAAGTGTTTTATTAGCGGCTTCTACGACTCTATTGTTGCCAAATGTTTTTATGAGTGCCGAGAGATTTGGCTTTTATTTCGTTCGTGGTTGGATTCGTTTATTCTTATATTGTTCATAAATTTTACTATACATAGTGAAGCGAGTATATAAGGAAGCATAACGCCTTTTATTAAATCGTAAGAGATTTTGTCTTCACGCGTTAAATTCTAATTGTTCGATAGAAATAGGGCGTCGAATAAAACGATGAAAAAATGCAGTAGTTAATATAAATTGGATACAGTTTATTTTTATCGGGCAAAAAGTGCTTTATTAACTTTGTTTATATTAATTTCTTGGAAAGAGCGGTAAAATCGATTAACATAGCTTTGCTTCCGTAACAGCCACTAAACGTGATTGGTCATTTGAGTATGGCCACAGATAATTGCTCTATTCCACGCTACGATCAAATAAATATCTGCTCACAATGCTTATTTGTGATTGTACTTTCAAAGTAGATGAATAATAATATGAGATTGTTGATTCTTGTTAAATGGTATTAAACAAATTATGTAGCAAATAATTTTAAATGAAATATTGTAAGTATTTCCTTGTGCTTTTATCTCATATATTGTATGAAAATAAACAAGGTACCTATAATTAACTTTTTTATAAGTTACAGAGTTTCACTTTTCATACTTCAAGTCGCGACAGAAATAGACATCTATTTAATTTGAAAGTGTTGCCAAAAGTCTAAGAAGATGACCTCACTATTGTTAATATTATCACGATATTTAAATCGTGTTCGTGACGAATTTGTTTCGAAGTCCTATCAGCCTTGACTTTAAACAATACTTTTGCTGATATTAATTGAAGGCGTAGCACTGTGACCATGTCGAATACTTAAAATGGATCAATTGTATCGCGAAAATCTAACATAGATAAAAATAATGAACAAGTCTAGTATGTTTACATAATGTGGTATGTATAGTTAAATTGTAGGTGCTGTATAGCTGTAGGTGGGTATAACAAGTAACATCAGCCATTGCAGTTAAGTATTATTCTTACATTTAGTGTTCAGAAAGCGTGCGCGGGCGTTTCTTGATAATTTGCCGTCGACCTGTCTCTTGCGACTGCGCATTTATTTTTATTGACACGTACAAAACCCATTAATTAGTTTAATATAATTTATTTATGATATATGATAAGAAATATCTTAATCTTCATACTTTTGTTACACGTATTAAACATTACAATAACTTTTTATTACCTCATTACCCTAAAGATAACGCGAAAGAAGTTATTTTTTATTTAATTATATTTTAAAGGCACTCATGATGTAAGCTCAGCTTAAGGTTGTAATTCATCAGGCACCCACTCCCGAGGCTGTATTCATAAAAAATAATAAATTACAAAAAACGAAGCAGATAAAACCGACATTGTCGCATGATAAATGATCAGATTTAAATTTAGGACCAAAACTAAAGGCACCTCATAACGAACGCGACGAGCCCCGTTTATAATTATAATTAATATTCTTACAGTATAAAGTGGCCGGTGATAAAAAAATCGATGCGAGAATTAATAACAAACAAATGGGCTACCTGCCACGTTTTTTGTGACTCCCACAGGTAAGGCCGCGCTGATGAAAGACTCGTATGCCTGTCTTAGGTTCTTAAACAATGTCCGTTTTGACACGGTTGCACCTTTTTATGGGAATCGGCGGTCTCATTCATAGACAATGAGTAAACAAGCAGAAAAAACGAACGAACACATTTCGCCACTTGATAACAGATGGCGACACGTAGCGAAGATATCGCAACCGGCGACTTATTCGCAAAACGCCTTACAAATATGAAATATGAGTTGAATGCACTCCGAAGGTTTCTCGTTTCTTTAAGTGTGACTTATCGAAAAGAAAACAAAAAAGTTACATTTGTAACAAGAAACCATCGATTCGAAATACGGGACAAAAGAGAGGAACTCTCTAAATGTGATACCATAATGACAAAACAGAAATATGATTTCGATTAAATTGTGTGAACGGGACGGCGTGATTGGCCACTCGTGTGTTGAAAAGAGACGTGGTAGTTGTTAATAATAAAAATATTTTATTTGTATAGTGGGGTAAAACACCCCCGCTGCGGGCTGTTTGGTCGGGACGGCATCTATCATCATTATATTAACCGATTTAACACTTTTGAACAGATTCCTGTGTCAGTTGGTGGTACGTTTACCCGGGGGACAAAAGTGCACATTGCAATGAAACTTGAATAATGTATTGAACTATTATATTTCTTTCAGATCGTGATTAATGGTTTGCGCTCTGATGATATACGTCGAGTTCGTTTTATTTAATTATAAGTGAGTTTTAGCTCCAAGTTAGGTTATAGTCTACTGGCTGAGTATGGTCACATAGCTATTAAATAGACATGTGGAAACGAGGCCAAACTAATTTAACAGTCACATAATGAAGTCATATGATGATTCCTTTTATTCATTATGATTGTGATAATTCGATTGTAAACTTACAAACCGACAAAGTGTTAATGGAAAATTACTATATTTTACTGGTATGGTGGCAAATGATAATGTAACTAGAGTTTCACACGCACCCAGAGACAACATACATATAAGGGTTAAGTAGCCCTTTGGCCTTAACATAAGTGATATGTGGTGCAATGAATATCTATTTACATTTGACTACTTGAAAAGCACGACTGTTTGAACGTTTGTCATAATTTAAGTACACATTGAGCATACTTTTAGAATGCCAACACTTCTGTTTCGTAATATATCTCAGAGAAAAAATGTCTCAGAATAGAATTTAGTAAGAGCTACTTTTTATCTACACGTGTAATTATTTCATAACTAATCGTAGCTTGTTATTAAATAATCGTTTGAGAAACTAAACGTCAATTACTAACTCACATTAATTGACATGTAGGTAGCATTGACCAGCATTCACGTAATTAAAGAGTTTTCTAATCATTTCCGATCTCGTCTCGATCGTATAAAATGTTCATGTACGATGTGAAATAGGTATGATGGGAAACTTCTATAAATTAAAACTATTATTGTTGTGTTTTAACAATTTGGTGAATCACCTAGTTATTCTCTGCTAGAAGGTATGATAATTTGTTAGACGTAGAGCATACTTAAATTGCAATATTTGGGTATGATGATTTAAATTAGGTATATGATTTTAGTGTGTCAAAGGTTTTTGGAAAATCGAGTAGCTTTACTAATGTGATTTATATTTTGATGAAAAGGCCTTTTACATCAAAATTAGCTTACCTACTAGTTTCAAATCTTTATTTAATTTATAAAATATAATTGCTACAATCGTCCGCCATGGTCTATTTGAATATCTTATGTTTAGGGAAATGCAATTAAGCCTAATGATGCGTGTCAATCGAGATTGATATGCAAATAACTGACTCTCCCCTGTTCACCAATTTTTGTTCGTTAATCTACATGAGTCATTTTCATTCAAAGTATTCATATAAGCAACAATTGATTAGCCATTGTAATACAGGCGTTGTTTAGAATTCCATGTGATGTGATTTTGTGTGTGTGATTGTGATGAGATTTAGTTTCGTTTCAACATATTTGGCTGGTTGTATTTAATAAAATGAACAACATTATGTACCTACTTAACTATGTTTTTATGTCTACTAAATTCAATGCGTAATGGTAAAAATATGTATGAATTAATTCATTAAAAATATAATATGTCACTGTCAAATAAATGCCGACATAGAGACAAAATATTTCCAATAATATAATCAAACAACATAAATATTCATTTATAATTTACCTATACCAGCTCGGCCGTAAACTCATATTGTTATCGTTTAAAATTCGCTTTAAATGCAAATTGTATTCAAATGAAACTAATCATTTATCAGTAAGCGCAAACGTATCAGTGTCATATCAAATCACGAAGGGCACCCATTCAAGTGTGCCCGTATGCCGTATACCCAATAATTAGAGGCGCTGATTAAATCTCAGGATAAGACTCATTCCATTAATTACTCCCTACAGCTAAATACACGGCCTCGCTTTTTGCGATACACAATATAATAAGCATATTAACCGGGCCGATGCCATAGATAGGTATAAAGCCTCGGGCGATTCTCGCTAATATCCTTATAATGCTGTTAATATAGAAGCGAGCTCGCTCGGCGACACATTCTCTCACCGCGAGGTCAGAGTGGAATGACCAGTAACCGCCTAATGGAAACCAGAAGACGTTCGTTACTCGAATCACAGTTGTCCAAGACACATTCGCATTACAATCAATTGAAAGCCGCTCACATCGTGTAGTCTATGATATTGCGTGGAGCGTCGCGTGTGGCGGGCGGCCGGCCAGCTGTTTGGCTGTTAGCGGTGATAGTGCGAATGTACGCGCCGTTCCTATAATGTGACCATCGCTATCCTTTTACCAGTTTAGTGCTGACGTCTAATCAGGACAAATTAACGTATGTATTTTAAAATCGAGTTTATGTTACACTCAACTGAACCTAAGACAGGAAAGCTCTTGATGAAGATATATGAAGTGTTTAGGTACTTATTGTTGACAAATTTGTTCATTAATGTTTAAAAATAAAAAGAACTGATGTTGGCTGGAAAAAGTGTCAATAATGAATTGTTATCGCAAGTATCTGGAAAGTTTAATTAGACGGTCACGTATCGGCAGGACACGTGTGCGCGTCCATCTGTGGCAATCAAATTAGGAAGCAAACAATGCGACGCAGCGACCGAGCGCCCGAGCGACCGGCCACCCCACGACAAAACGTTTTCACGCAATCTTCGATCACCGGATTAAGGGACAGTCTCGTCTCGTACGTTTTATCTTCGATTGTCCGCACTTAACGCGCACTTAACGCCGAGTGCCCCTCGAGAGGAAATTGAAAGCGATCGCTTTCCCTATCTTATCTGTAGTGTTACACTAATTAATCGATGTAGCGATCATCGTTAGTGTAAATAATGGGCACATTGAAGCGACGCAGGTGATATATCGGTGTGAATAGACAAAAGTGTCGCGGGCGGAGCGGACAATGCGATGGAATGTCGTCGCGGCCGGTCGTCGCTCGTGCGGCGCGCGGCCCGCGGCCCGTCTATGCGGATTATTAATAACTCGCTCGTATACCCGACACGATACGCGACGCACTACAACTCCCACCTCCGCGAGCCGCACCATCCACTCCACCCGAGTCGTGTACCTTTGTGTATTCAACGATCATTTTAATAACAACTATGACACGAGTTGTCATCCCACAAACTCACTAGATATGCATACTTTATGAGATCTCGTCGAGAGCCTAGAGTATGTGGAGCTTTCGAAGCTTCGTTACTTCAATTTAGCGAGAAAACCTAATCCAATATCGTCATAGAATATTGTTATGAATTATTAATACAAAATTACAAATTACCACTTTCCTGTTAGATGCATTCCAATTTCCCCCAAGCTCGATTATCCTCCGTCCCGTGAATACAATGCATAACAATAGGGTCGGCGCGGATTATAACAAATTCCCCAAATCGTGTGGGTTCATATTTTCGCGTAACAATAAGACAAAATAGTGATAATGTCGCATGTGTACGTAGCTGCATTTGGAACTAATTGGGATAACGTTTCATAATACTTCGATTATTGAATGCGACATCTGCTCCCACGAACTCTGGATTCAACTGTGAAATGAAACGCGAAGAATTAAATTGGAATTTTCGAAAGCCTAAAGTGTTTTAAGAATTTGTACAAAAAACAATATATCAAGGTAAGTGAATAACGCCGAATAGCGAAGCGTATCAAAATGAAAATGCACTATGAAATTACCTTTCACGATTTGATGCCGATAGAATTAAATAAGAACAGTTTTTGTCGCCAACTGCAGAGATATCATAAGTTTGGCAGCCCTACGGTGTCACGTACTTTGTAATATCGAAATGAAATCGTCCCAAATTTTTGGTTTCCATTCGAGATAAAGGTATATTTATTGGTTCTGCTCAGACATTGTACAAGTAAATAAAAATTTCGAACGAGAAACGATAATTAATCGTTTCGATAAGCGACATCGATACTTCTGCGAGAGCGATAACGACAATGATTTCGACTCGATCGCTGAAGACGCTACTAAGAGATATGTATAATAGATTCGACATTTATAACAATTAATTGTTGAGCAACACGTTTTTTATGTATTAGCCTTTTTATATTTCTTTGTTGGACGTGTCACGAATCATTTTTTGCGTATATCCATCGAATACCTAGTTATAATCAATGTCGTGAGAGATGCGATTGAATGTTGTTTGTAATTAGCTTTACCGTTACCATACTTTACATTTTCTACGGGTGGGCTCGATGCAACGTCGCAGCCGTGACATGACATTCTTCATTTTGTTGTCAAATAATACGATTCTTTAAAAAAACTTAATAAACAAGCAAAAAGTGTACGGTCACTGGTGGCACATTTTTTGTATTGAAGCCTCAGTAGTACCACTGCTATTAAAACATACGCAATAGTCAAATAACAATTTACTTATTGACTCTCACAGAATCTTTCATAACTATACGTGCCAGTAAAAATTTAGGTATGTCAAATTAGTTATAATTGTAACCACATCGATAATTTTCCAGAAGCTCATATTTTAGTTTGAAATTGTTTAGTGACTCGAAATTTGTTTTATTAACACATTCCGACGCTAATTGTCGTGTCGCAAGAAAGTCGTGTCGTGTCACACTTATTAAGTGGAGACGCGACTTTTTCTCAAAATTTAATTATCGGCATTTGTATGCCACCAAATAGGAAATCGCTACGTGAACCGACACAAGGCTTTGTTTGCGAAACCACTTATGATATTCTATTAGGTATTTTCTAGAAAGTTGTTAATTTATTCGTATAACTTACAAATGAAACTGTCAAAGATAAATAAAACATCATTTTTGAATTATTCTTTAGTGAGCCACGAACAACAAGGGTGACGAATGTTTAGTATTATACCCGTGCCTTCGACGTTTTTATAAAAAATGGCTCATCATTTGTCCCTAAACGATGCTATATATTCAATGGATTCAATGAATACGACTTTAAGATCACAGATGTACCAATTTGAATTTAATATTCTGTTTAAATAAGTAAGCACTTAAACATAAAATACATTGATAGCATAAATATCAAACCCATTACGGCTGTATAATATCGTTGAGTTTAATATAATGAAGTAGTTAAACCCAAAAATACAAATTAGCATGAGCTCTCTAAAACAAATAATATAATTTAATTTACGTGTCAGCGACGACGTAAAGACTATCAAATTGTAGATACAACTATTTGAAAACATACCACTCGTGATCGTTGCGTTAACGCGCCTCGACCAATGGGATCGTCCTGAAAATTGCTCATCTCTATAAAACGACCGACTGAATTAACACTTTCATACTAATTTACACCTTATTTGTATAAATTAAGGTCCACATTCACCCGACCGTTAGCCGGAGACAGCACAGGTAATATGTCAAATGACTTTACCAGGTGTCTGACAAATAGAAAACTCCTAATTAAAATAATTTACTCGGGCCGTAAAAGGAAATACGTACTCGGTCGTAAGAAGTTTAATTAATCTGCTGACGCAACCGATGGATCGTTTTCCTTCTATTAGTGCCCGAAGCAGTTTGTACAATTGATTCTGTATGTAGCAATAAACAACTCCAATCTGAACTGTGTTTGTGTTAAAAATTTGAAGAGTTAACTTAACTAAAGATCAAAGCTGTATTAGTGTTGCCCGGACCGGCGTACGTGGCCGGCTATCGTAACCAATAATTGTGATACACCTATTAGCACTATTAACGACCAAGGACGAAAACCTAATGCTTATTAATTATAATTTGTGAGTCGACGTTGTGACAGGAATGATTGTATTTCACATAATTGAAGCAAATTGCCGTAATAAAATTATGAAGGTAACGCCATTAGAATCTGTTCGAGACAATGTGCCCCTAATGAACGTCGGAACGGGTGAAAGAAATTATTTACGCCACACGACAGCGACATTTCTAACGTGGACAGAAAAGAAGATATAGAACCTATGTAATGACGCAAAGTGAATAGACATCAGTAATTACAGAGCGCACCGGAGCCTTAGTGCGTATCGTCGCAACACTAATGCTTCGCCTCCAACAAGGGGTAATTTATAACATTCTGTATCGCATGCCCGCTTTATGTACCTATGTATTTCAAATTCGAAGCTATCGCATTCCGACCGGAGCCATATATTATCGACATTAAATAAAATATGTTGTGATACAATAATAGGTCCAATATATCCGGTTCTATGAAGATTCTATTGTAATAAAGAATGCGACATTTCGAAGACATTAAAGTTCTCCGGATCGTAATAATTAAAGACGACACATTTTAACATTAAGACACCCACGCGCGCTCTATGTTGTGGCATTAAACTCGTATAATTTGTGTTAATGCTGTAATATATGAGACTTTAGGGTTCCCTCGGCCGGCGCGGGCGATCGAGCGCTCGATGTTTAATAAAATTATCAAAATCTAAACAGGTTTTTATGGCTCTCATGCGGTACACTGGCGGAGGCTGCGTTCCAACTTATGAATGGAAATGAATTTTTGGTTATTTCAAAGTGTTTTTGAGGTCGTAAATTATTTATCGCCGCGTGATGTTTCCGTCGGACGAATTTAAATGTTTGAATTGATGATCGCGGCTATTCTAACCGCTACCGGATTTTAAATCCGTATCTCGATAATAAATAGCTTTTTATTTATAATTTCATTCTAATACTGGCATATTAATAAAAATAAATTTGACGTTAGATAGATTGTAAGCTCCATTAATTACATCTCTCGTAATAAATTTCCTTTTTATACTTTTAATTTATTATTGGCTGGTAAAAACGCCTGCACGATATTTCAAATTATATTGAAACTATGTCATCGCTTAAATGTCAATCATACTATTATTATGGACCATTAAAGTTTTTTTCGTGAACATAAATTTGGCTAGATGTTAAGGAATGTCACTAATAGAGTCATTGTGCTGGCCTTATGGAATTTTAATTCTGTGATTTACATTATATAC
>CAJQZM010037363.1:15944-28159 GCA_907164665.1 Colias nastes | reverse complement strand
ATTCCCTTTTGTAACTCCTATTCAGTGTGCTAATAAGTTTTACATTTCCGATAGCTATTTAGGAAATGTATAGATTTCCTAGGAAATGTGTATAAAATAATTTATTTCACACATTTCCGTGCGATTTTAGGAATTGTATACATTTCCTAGGAATTGTATACAATGACGGATTACATACATTTCCGGTAACATATATATATCGATGGTAATGTTAATATGTTATATTTTCTAAAATGTGGTTTACAAATTTCTGTGTTTTTTATTTGAGCTAAGATTCTCACGCACTTCTTCTGCATTTTAAATACATCATTAGCATCGACGCTGTTTCCCCATAACATCACACCATATCTTAGCCATGAGTAGGCGTACCCGTAATATGCAGATAAAGCGGTGTGTATGTTTGTGCTATGTTTTATCTGGAATAGGTATAGGCATAGGTAAATTTTGGACAACTTAGATTTTAAATATTCAATATGTGTTTTCCAATTTATATGTGTATCTATGTTTATGCCAAGCAAGTTAAACGTGTCTACTTCTTCTAATGGTGTATTTTGATATTTTATATTTATGGCAAGAGATGGACTTTTATACGTTTTGAATTGAATTATTTTAGTTTTATAAAGGTTTATTTCTAAGTTGTGGTCTTTTAGCCAATTTGTTATTATATGGAGTGTAGATTCGATTACTGGATTCGGATTATCGGGACTTTTGCATTTTATTAATACGGACACATCATCTGCAAAAAGTATGGGCATAGTTTCATTTCGATCGAGTATTTTCGGAAGATCATTAATGTAGATCAGAAAGAGGACGCAGCCCAATACACTTCCTTGGGGAATAGAACATGTTAACAACAGTTGTTTCTAGAACATTTTTCGTTTCAAGCCTCTGAAGATAGCAATCGTCAAGCTTTCTCTTCTTTGAAGGGTTAAGTAAAGCAGTCTCATACGTTATTTTGTCCCGCTTCAGTCTTTATTTTTTTAACTTTAGAAATTATTTCGGTCTTATTAATTCTTCCAAATTCCTTGTAAATAACATTCAACTCCCCCGGTTTATTTGTATTCACCAATCTTTCACTTGCATTTCGATTTTGGGTTTCTCTGTTGAATTCGGCAGTCTTATTTGCTTTAGTCTTAATGAAAATCGTATCCTGAGGGACAACATGAATTTGTTATGAAGAAATCAAATCCAGTAACTTCTTCGTAGGAGGCAATGTTACTTTCTATCAGGCCTGTTATTGTTATTATAATAATTATTTACCTAATAAATCACAAGAAGGTTAGCACATCACTACTACTCCTCACTAAAAGTATGTATAATTATTGGCACCATACAAGTATAATGATTGGCCCTGCCGATCGCCTTAAAAGTACAATAATTGGCCCTGCCAAAATTTGGATGCAGACTCACTATCACCATAATATGGCTTTTTATGAATAGAACATTTAATACACGTCTTATAAAGTCCAAAATCTAACATTGATAATTGTTAAACCGTTATCTATTCATTGGCCCCCGTGCCAAAAAACTGTACTCTCATACAAAACATGGGCATAGTCATTGGCACCCCAAGAACTCAATAATCAACAGAATTTTATCACAAATTTTGCTTTAAAACTGTAATATAATAACTTATTAACAAGTTCAAACATCACACTAATCATTTATTACTCTAGTAACAAAGAAAAACAACCTACAAACTTACCCAGTATTAGCAAAATTTGTTAAAAAATCACGATAAAGTTGTTGCGCTCGGAACCATGACAGAAAAGATTTTTTTTCTCAGTGTTACCAGTTATTAAAATTCATAACTACCATTTAGTGTTGCCAATAAATAATGAGGGCATTATTTTATTTGGTAAATTTTATTTTTGGTTATTAGTCAGCGAACCTTAATAATTGCTTAATAAACCTCAAAGTGCCAATCACTGGGGGGGTGCCAAGGTTAGTACCCGTTACCCTACTTACGATATTTTACTATGGGCGATAAACGTTTTTAAATTTATGTATTTTTTTTCATAATTAGGTATATAAATATTAGTAAAACAATTTACCTTCCATCCTCGTAGAATCCTAAACACTCTGGTCTTGAAAGAACAAACAACGTTCAACAAGAGGAAACAAGATGAACATACGATAATTAGCAGTCTTATTATCTAGGGTTCTATTGTAAATATATATTTTTTTTATTATTTCAAACGATAACATATCTTATGAAGAATTTGAAAATGTGTAAAACTAATTTTCGCAATTTTGTTGATTACGATACTATACGTAGGCGGTAGACGGTCGAAATATAAAATAGTTGAAACAATTACAAATACAATACTATTACCTAAATCGTACTGGTAATCGTATATCTCTTCCACTACGCGTGGTATATGTATAATGCAGGCGCTACACATTGGCTTCAAAGTTTGAGCAAACATTTGTACAAACTTTGAAGTGAAAACTTTGACGCAAACACGATTACAAATATGCCTGCTAGACTTGTTTTCAAATGTTTTACGGCACAGTTATTGCAAAGATGGCTGATAGATCGGAAGACGATTTTGTGGACGCCGTCAATCTGTTTTATTTGAGTGCGTTCAATTTTTGGTTTCATTCTTTACATCAAAATGTTAAATCTCCAAGAAGAAGACGTGAATGGATGTCTACAATGTATCGTAAGAGGACACGGTAAGTTAATCACATCGCAGTTAAACCGATAACCTGAATAAAAGCAAGGGACTTGAAACCAGAGACTATGGGATAATATATAGGGGTCCCTTTAGAGGTTCCCTCTAGATATTGTACTTATATGTAGAGTTTCTATATTTATTTAATTCCCTTGTTATGGTGAATCATCAGCCTCTGCGGTTCTATTCTACAAGGGGAATACGACTCAAACTTATTCGAAATTAAACTTATTTTGCTATTAAATTGTATGCGGCAGCCTGTATTTCGACTACAAAGTAAACTTTATCGAAGTACCAAACTTATTTGCAGTTAAAATACAGGCTGCCGCACACAATTTGACAGCAAAAGACGGTCTGATTACGAATAAGTTTCACTCGTATTCGCTTACGGAATAGAACCGCTAGATATTAATATATATTATATTTTATACTTATATATTATAAAGATTAATTAACCAATTATTTTTTGGGTTTCAGAGAATTCATGACTAGTATGCTTGAAGATATGATGCCTAGACCAGTAGGCTACTTCGATAATTTTTGCAGAATGTCTTGTGCTGATTTTGAAGAAATATTGCAAAAAATATCTCCTTTAATTTCAAAGAAAGACACAAAATGGAGAACCGCTGTTCCTTCAAAAATTCGATTAGCGTTGACTTTAAGATTTCTAGCAACAGGTGATAGCTATATGAGTCTGCAATACCTATTTAAAATTTCTCATCAACTCATTTCTAATATAGTTTATGAAGTTTGTAATGCCCTTATTCGAGTTCTTCACGATGAAGTGCAGGTTAGTACAAATTAAAATACACAGTTTATTTAACCATTTCTTTATTATTCCTGAATCTAGATATAAAATGTTACAGAGAATAATTATTACAAAATTAATATTTTTTATCATCATTTATTAATTATGTAAATGGTAGTATTCATCATCATCATTAGTATTGATATCACCGCATTGCTCATATGCTGCTTGAATTATATTTTTGTTATGTTTAGGGAGTATAGTAGTTTCCGAAATGATATTGATTTTCTTGTTAATAGGCACTTCTGGTTTCTGATGTAGTCTTTTTATAGTAAATGGTGGTAAATCATCAACGTAATCGCATGGACTGCTAGTATTTGTATTTTTTATGTGACTTGGCTGTTGCGACACAGTTTGAGCATCGAATGATCTTCCCGGTGGCTGATGAATTTCAGCCTGTATTTGTATGTCTCTTTCATATTGTATTGGTGTTGACAAAATATCATATTGTTTAATTGATTGGGATTTTAGTACAATATCGTTTGAATCTGTTGGATATTGCCGTGTAGATGGCCCTGATAATATGTACTCCCTTGTTGTTCTAGCTGATGATTGTTCAGACTGAGATGATCTAGGTACGAACATAGATTGTCGGTTAACTGGAATAGGGAGCTGATCATTATATGGTATCGGTGAACTTTTCTCTTTCCTGATTGTCATTATATACTTAAATACTAAATTATCAATCTCATTCATTAATATCAATCGGTGATCTTCATGTAGTGGCTTTAGCTTTTCAGCAAGTAGTTGGCCGTATAAATCACATTCGCTGACTGCTTTGGAAGTTCTATCGGATCTTTCTTTAATTAACGCAAACGCCTCGTCCATCTGTTTTTTTGCTACTAGTACGTCGTGCATTGCACGCCGTCTTTTAGGAATCTTATAAGAATTAGATTTGCTTTCAGGAGTTTCACTTCGATCGTTTGATGCACATGATTCAGATCTTATTGTATTTGAGTCCATGCAGTTACTTGATTCCGATTCACGTGATAGAGGCCGTTCAATACACGAATCCGACCGTTCCTGCAATAATAATACTAAAATTAAAATAATTAACTTCTGTTTCAGTTGCCGAAATCTACGAATGAGTGGCTAAACAAAGCAGCTGGTTTCGAAATACTATTTCCACATAGCCTGGGAGCTATAGATGGCAAGCACGTTGTATTGGAATCACCTATGCATAGTGCGTCTGAGTACATCAACTACAAAAAAGATTTTAGTATTGTACTATTGGCTTTAGTAGACAGTGACTATTTTTTTATGTTTGCCTACGTGGGTTGCCAAGGTAGAATGAGCGACGGTGGTGTATTAAGAAATAGTATATTATGGGACAAAATGAATGACAATACTCTAAAACTACCGAATCCCCGTCCACTACCAGGCAGAAATGTCAATGTGCCATATGTGTTTGTAGCTGATAGTGCTTTCGCATTAAGTAAAAACGTCATGAGACCGTACCCAGGACACCACCCTGAAGAAAGTATGAAAAGAATTTTTAACCGACAATTATCTATGGCAAGAGTCAAGGTGGAAAACGTTTTTGGTATCATGACGTCAGTATTCAGTCTTTAGAAAACCTATGCTTCTCCAACCAGATAAAGCATCAATTGTTACCATGGCATGTATACAGGGTTACTTGTAAAACACCAGCAACCTCGCAGGACATCATAGCTAACATCATATGTAACAACATTTGTTCTACGACTATTGGCATAACTCAATAAATTATTTTTAAATGATTTTTTAAGCTTTTATTGTTCTCTCCTAACATTTGTAAGTCTACGTTCTATTCATTATCGAAAGGACGACGCGACGCCCCCTTCCCCCTCTCGTTCGCTTCTTGTTTACGTAATTTTTGGGATGCGCGTAGAGTTTATAATATTCAAACGGAAAATTAAATGAATATTTATTTTTGTATGAAAATAAAATCTAACAAATTATCAAAAGTCGTAGAACAAATGTTGTTACTTATGATGTTAGCTATCTTGTCCTGCGAGGTTGCTGGTGTTTTACAAGTAACCCTGTATATTTACATAATTTTTTGAGAAAAAGCAGAACTTCATCTCGTGTTTATTCACCACCAGAATCGTTTGATCGAATAATCAACAATGTTTTAATCCCTGGAACGTGGCGAAATGAAGACCCACCCACAGGTCTCGTTCCGCTTACTTCGATTCCTAGAAGAGGAGCAATTTCTGCACAAAAAATTCAGGAGGAGTTCGCAGAGTATTTAATGTCAAGACATTAATAATTTTAATATTGGGTGACATGAAAGATGCTGGTGAAACGTCACAGGATGATTAGGTATCGATAACACATTAAATTGATGGGGATTTTTTATTTTGGAAAAAAAATCTAAATTTTATTTTTTTGTCTTCAAAAAATAAATTTCGTAAGGCTGAACAAGTTTCCCAAAGAAACATAAGATCTCAAACGCTTAAAAAATAGCTATAAAGATTTTTCTATTGTAGATTAGGCTCGTGCTCTGCAGCATTATTCATAGATTTAATTGTTTAATTACTGAAATATGCATTTTATACCGTATGTTTCTCTGGGAAAGTTGGTCAGCTTTAAAAACTGAATTTTTCTGACAAGAATTTTTATTATTATTTTTTATTCAAAATACTAAAGTATTTTTTTTGAATTTTTTGAACCCCATCAATTTAATGTCTTATCGATACCTAATCATCCTGTTAAGTTTCACCAGCATTTTTCATGTCACCTTATGTAATTTTGAATTCGTTAAATTGTATTGTAATAATATTTTTCAATAAAGATTTTTCACACTAAGTTTACTTTATTTCATAACTATCTCGCAGAATCCTTGAATCTGGATAAAAAGTATCCTATGTCTTTTTTTCAGTTCTTGGCTACCTCCCTACCAAATTTCAGCCAAATCGGTTCAGTAGTTACGGCGTGAAAGCGGAACAAACAAACGAACTCATTTTCTGATTGATATTATTAGTAATGATACCTATTTTAAGAAAAAAAAAAACAATTTTACACAATTGGTTTTTTATAACACTAAAAAACCAAAATTAATAATAAATTACAATATTATCGGTCTGATTACTCACCTCAGTGCATAATGTTGGACGATAATCGTACACGGAGCCCATATAATTGTGCATCACATCAAACGCAAACCATGTAGGTTTAAAAATTTCTTCTGCCCCCGAGCCCGTTTTTGTTGTCTCTTTAAATTTTTTTAAATTATCCCTATACTGGGTTAGTAGGCTATTTCTCTTTCTTTTTAGTTCATCTACCGTAAACGGTAGTGATAAATTATTTTTTATTCGGACCCATGCGTCGTTTACAACGTTACGGTTTTTGTGGTCTTTGTTTTTCGGATCCCATATGGAGGGTTCCGCTTCAAGTAGCTGAAGAAATTCGATAACTACATCATTACTCCACTCCATTATGACACTCAAAATATACACACACAACTGCTCCGGTCAGCGGCGCGCGCGTTACTAAGCATTGCAACAAGTGTGGCTGGGCGCACAAACTTTGAAGCAACTTTGAAGTTTGATTACTTTGATGTTCGCAGAAAAACCGACTCGACTCGGCAAACTTCAAATATGTGTTCAAACTTTGAACAAATAGGCAAATGTCAGTGCCACACTTCGCGACTTTGTAGGTATTTGCGTATTTGATCACATGTCTAGCGCCTGCATGCGGCAATTCGCTCCTTGGGATTTGTAATGGAACCTCAGTATCGGCCCCAGATGTCGTATCACTATCATCATTCAAATAATATGCAGCTTTTAAACGGTCTATAGATATGCTAACTTTCCTGCCTGTCATTTGAATGTAAAATACCTTTTCCTCTCGACTCAACACACGATAAGGACCGTCGTATGTTGGTTGTAAAGGTTTACGTACTGCGTCGTTTCTTACAAAAACATAAATCGCATTTTTCTAAATCGGGGTGAATAAATATGTTCCGCCTTTCATTCTGCCTAATAGCTACTGACTGATTTCCTAAGAGATACTATCTTACTTAATTTACATACATATTCAAGACTACTATTTCGAAACTCGATTTTTTATCGTAATAATCACCTGGTAATCGTAAAGTTGTTACGTATTTTCTGCTGCGCTTATGCCAGTATCACTTCTTACTGCTGTTCTAAGTCCTAGCAACACAGTTGGTAATTCCGTTACCCAAGATGATGATATATTTCATAAACGAGCCGTTAATGCCACTTTAAGCGACCTATGCCAACGCTCTACCGCCCCGTTACTCTGTGGGTGGTAAGGTATCGTACGTAACTTATTAATACCTAATAATTTCATTAGTGTAGCAAATAATTGACTTTCGAATTGGCGTCCTTGATCGCTTGTTAGATTTTTCGGACAACCAAAACGAGAGATCCATCCTTCATATATTACACGCGAAATCGTTTTAGCAGTTATATCTCTCGTAGGAAAACATTCTGTCCATCCGTCCCCCTATCAACTATGGTTAGGCAATACCTAAGACCTTCTGGTGAAGTGGTTAAAGGTCCAATTAAATCAACATGAATATGTTCAAACCTACTGCGGAAGCGATCCTAAACCTGACATTGTATGTCGATTAACCCTCGATCGTTGACATTCAATGCATGTTTAAGCCCATTGGCCAGCATCACGATTCATATTCGGCCAATAAAAACGATTTTGAATCAATTTGCGTGTAGTCCTTATTCCGGGATGACATAAATTATGTACACTATCAAAAGTAATACGTCGAAATTTATCAGTCAAATAGGGTCTAATTTTATCTTTATCTAAATTACAATAAATAAATGTACCGCTTTCAGGTAACATAATTTTCTTTAACCTATTAGAAATTTCATTCGAATTTGATAATTGTAACATATAAAAATCCTGTTGTTGATCCTTAGCAAGTTCTGCGTAATCTATATTACAGTGGGACAACTTATTGTTGCGACTCGAGATAACGAATCTGCAACGACATTATCTTGCCCACTTACGTGTCTCAAATCCGTTGTGAACTCACTAATGAATATCAAGTGTCGTGTACGTCTGCGTAACTCTTTCTCGCTATTTACTTTAGAAAACGCGTAAATAAACGGTTTGTGATCCGTATACACCGCTAACAGCTGTCGTCCTTCGACCATATTCCGAAAATGACGAATAGCTAAGTAAATTGCTATCGTACGTACTATACTTGCGTTCAGTTTTAGATAATTTTTTAGAAAAATAATCTAAAGGTAACCATTCATTATTTGCACGTTGTTGTAAAACTGCACCTACATGAGTATCCGATGCATCCGTCATAAGTGCGAGCGATGCATCGGCCATAGGGTGCTAAAAAATCTGCACCTAATATAGGTTGAGTTACCTCGGCGATAATTTTTTTTTTTGTAATCTTTATTTTTCAAGGGACTTTGTCGCTTAGCGACCACGTCGTCCCGTAAATTCCATTAACAATCAACACTTACATGTAAAAAACATAAATACCTACTACAGTAATACAATCATTTTTGTAATCCAACATCGGTCAGTCTGACCAGCACCCGCACCTCTCGGCGATAATAAATCACCATTTGTAAGGTCGCCGTAAACTGAGATCTAAAGTCATTAACTTAGTACCGAATGTCTTAATTACACTACCGTTTGCCGCGTATAGTTTATAATCACTACACTCACTCGCGAATCGGTTATTTTTCGACACTAGTAAAACTGAAACATTAGCGCCGGTCTCCACTAAAAACTTAATAAAACTCTTCCTGTCTTTTATACACAGGCGTTTATTTACGGTGGAACAAATATCCGCATCTGTCTGTACCGTATTTAGTTTTTTGGTTGGCTTTCCTGCTGCTTCTGCCACGCACAAGGTTGAATGCACTTGCTGGCGTTATGCTTATAGCGGTAATGAAAAAAACATAACCAATTAGGTCTTTTCTGTTTTGAGCTTCCTGCACAATCGTGACTTCGCGATTCGGAGCGATTCCCATATTTTCAACCGTTAAACAATCTGCCTCTCGAGCCTGCAGATTCCAGCTGGTTTAACCGCTGCTTTAGTTGTGCTAACTGCTCGAGAAGGGTTAACTGTATCGACGAAACTGCTATAACTGGAACTGCCGGATTCATTTTTAATAGTGTTTTTAAATTGTTCCCACTCGCGTTCAGTCGTAGGATCTAATTTTGAAACTACGATATAAATAATCAAAGTGTACCAGTAATCAGTGGGTTCCCCAAAGAATACGTAAATTTTTAAAACTGTATCAATTAAGTTGTGTAATTAAAAAGCCGATTCTCTTGAGACGTTTTGAAGTGAAAATATTGCCTTAATGTGACTTTGCTATTAAACGCTTGTTGTTAAACGGTTTAATAAAAGCTCCCATGCAATCATATAACTTTCGGATGAAAATTCTACGTTTTCTTCTTTTTGTTTATTCATGAATAGGTAAACATTTGGCCGCTGTATCACCTGATGGTAAGTGACAACGCGTCCTAAGTTGGAGCATGTTTACCTAGAAGGTGCCTATTCACATTTGCTTTGAATTTGGATAGATTGTAAGAAGCTGGAAAAACTGTATTCGGTAGAGAGTTCCAATCCTTAGATGTTCGAAAGAGAAATGATGACGTGAATCGCTTTGTGCGAATTTTATGGATGTCTACAACATAAGGATGGAAATCTGCTCGACGTGTGGATGTTCGATGGTGAAAAGGTGATGCCGGTACCAAGTTATGTAACTCCTCGGCACATTCACCAAAGAATATTCTATAAAATACCGATAAACTGGATGATGTTCGAGGCAGGTTTCTATAACGATTTTGGCATCGCCTTTTAAACTTGCCTTTAAATAATGGAATTTTTGAATCGGTGGTATTGTTTTCTAATTATGAATTAAGGACGAAAACGTGTCGCGAAATTCTACCCAGTATTTATCACAGATATAGTCGGTAATTTTACTGATTCGTTATTAAAATTGTTACAGGTTGTATGGTCGTGCGCTAAGGAACAGTCAATGGATTTATTAACAGATCTATCCTCGGCATTATCTGGGTTTACCATGCAGTCCAGTATCGCCAGGACAACATAATATTCTTTCTCAAACTCTACACATGATTTTATGAGTCTTTCTGTTTCTGACTCCGGGACAAGATCCTCGATTTTACTTTGAACTTGGTTGAAATCGTTCATTGAACTATGCGCACCTGGTATACGTAGTTTTAATACTGCTCTTTGATGTGTGTCTAGATCCACATTTTCAAAACAAACGTATTTTTAAAATTCGTTAACCTACATTTAATGAATCCCCTTTTTTTCCTCAAATCCTTAAGCTCCTTTTACTCGGATAGAGAGATAATGACTGAAGTAAAAAGCTACAAGTACTTACGTGCCACGTGAAGCAAATTCTTCGGTAGCGTAAAAGCACGTGAGAAGGCAATAAATACCAAAAGCTCTGGAATTTACAAAGCTCATAATCACTCAGATGAAGCTTTACAAGATTGGAGCTGGCCATTTTACCAAACTACACTGTAATTTTGCGATTTCTTCGCCGATTGCGTCTCCAAAATCCAGGATCCGGGGTCGAAGGTCCAGAAATTACGTAGCGTACTGGTCGTTGGATTTTGAGTGGCGAAAGAAGACGATTAACTTTGTGCGTATAAAAATTTAATATTCAAAATTACAGGGTGCGTTAGAACAACGAATTTTATAGCAATGGAGTTTACTGCTCGGCGGTTGCGTGGCAAGTAGAAGTGGTAGTGGTAGAGTCGTACGGTGCGGTGACGTGATGCCGCGATCACGCAGTACCAACGCTTGCGTTCCGTTCCACTCGATTTTGTTGCGGCAACAAGTATCCCTTTTTATTTAGAATATTGTAAGGGGTCCCTAGACGATCAAAATTGCTTGACAAGCATTTACGTGCTTGACAAGCATGCTTGACGAGGTCACGACATCAAAAAACATTCTTGTCAAGCATTCGCATCATTTTGTCGGATAGAGTGACCCAGTGTTGAACTTGCGCTTAAAACAGAAACATTTGCAAAGTAGTAGAATGTCTCTAGATGCAGATATGGCTTTTCTTGCTCTCACAATTGCTTTGTTGAAGAAAACAAAAAAGAAACGAACAAGACGATGGTCTAAGCAGTGGTATTTGTTAAGAGATAGATTTACCCATGAGCATTTGCAAAAGATTCTACAAGTGACGGAGCCCAATGATTTCAAAAATTTTTTGAGGATGGATAATGAAGCATTTGAGACATTATTGGAAATGGTTAGGCCAAACATTGAAAAACAGGACTCTAACATGCGACAGGCGATTCCAGCTAGTCAGCGATTATCCGTGACTTTAAGATTCTTGGCTACTGGCATGGATTTGGAAGATTTAAAATTTACTTGTGCTATTGCTACTTACACATTAGAAGGTATAATAATGGAAACTTGTGAGGCTATCATAGAGAAATTAAAAGAAAACATTGCGGTAAGTAGAAATTAACACTTTATTTAGGTAGTTATCTTAATTAACAAAAGTATTAAGGAATTTTATTAAAAAGATGAATATGTTCTAAGAAAATCGGCTGCTGTTGTATCTTCGTTGTTGTATTCCTCCAATATATTGGACTGATTAGAAAGGAATTGAATTTTATTGGAAGCGGAAGATTGTTGGACATTGTAGGACTGAGTAGAGGGCGACTGATAGGGCAGAGGTGATTCAATGAGAGCGGGAGATTGCTGAATATTGTGAGATTGATGAGATGGTGATTGA